>CM042381.1:6808111-7033111 GCA_023634145.1 Thymallus thymallus
CACCCTAGTATCAACTATTTGGTACGCCTTGACTGTCGGGCTGACTCTTTCTAAGACAGGAGAGGTGAGCTACCCAACTCCCCAACTCAACCCTCTCAAAGGAACATCTGAAAGACCACAGAGTAGCAAAGTCTCACCCAATGGAAACACGAATCTGAGAGCAGTAGTTTTCTCTCTCTGTTTCTTTACTGTTGTCTTTTTTCATTCTCTCCTTTCTTGCATCTCTATCGAGGCTTGCAGGGTGGGCGGCTTGTGCGATCCAGCATAATAGGTATACGTGAACTATTTTGAATTTAATTAAGCTCCTGATGGGAAATACTTAAAGGAAAAAATGCAACAACTTCTGGAAACAATGTGAGTGTGTGCAGAGGAGATCTCACGTTACCCAGCATATGCTAAGCACTCAGAAAACATACACAATGCCTTTGGTGAACAAGGTAGGGAAAATGCTCCTGGGAGCCAATTTAGAATGTGACTTAAGGCAAGTGTGCCTTTGTGTGTGTGTGTGTGCGCATGTGTGTGTGTGTGTGTGTGTGTCTGTGTATGTGTGTGTGTGTGTGTGTGCGTCTTTTCCTCTTGGCGCTCTATTGAAATAGTAGTGGTGATTAGAATTCCCCTTGCGGACTCCTGGGGTGGCCTTCTTTGAGAAACACATCTGTGCCCCTGCCCCAGCTCCAGCCCCAGCTCCTGTCCCAGCCCTGCTCACTCTGACTTGATGTGAGGCCTCAACCCAAACCCACTCACTGGGTTACGCTATGCTTTAAAGGGAGGGCAGGACGTGTAGTTCACATAGCTTACGCCGACCTGATTATTTATCTTGTGTGAAGTGGCAGGCCTTTAAAGTAGGATCGGATAACATTCTGTGTGCTGAAGGTTTGTTTCACATTTTTAGCCCATGTCATTTTGGAGGACCTAGCCTCTGTTTCGATTATCAAAAGTAAATGTAACCCTTTTCATTGTTTTTTTCCATACCATGTGCCATGGACCATACCTGTTCTTACTGTCATTATAATACTTTAATTGTATTTAAGCTTCTCTATGTAATGACTGTACTTGTACTGTATAATTCACTAGTTCACAGGATTTTATGAAGCTGATCAAATGTTTGGAAAGTATTAACTGTAATGGGTATTTTGGTGTTGTTTTTTGTGTCGCCATTCTTGTCAAACTTCAATAGCACTGGCGCTGAATTTCCTGGTTTGTCTGTTTTGTTTACAGGTGCTTGTCTTCCCCTCTCTGCAAACCTGTCTGTGTTCTTCCTGAGCTACGTCGGTGAGACGGCAGTACTGCAGGTATGGATCAGTGGCACCCCGATTGATCATGTAAAGAGCAGGATATTAAAGATGTCTGTCACACTCCCCCTCCTTCGGCATGGTTCTGTGGGGGAATTTAGCAAGTGGATGTGAACTTTTTAGCTCAACGCTGTCACCCCCCTAATCAGGAAGTGAAATCACAGCACTCTCATTTAACTAGACCCCCCCCCACAAAAGAAGAAATAACAATTGCGCTGGAAGTAATGTGATTTCTAAATAAACGCCCGCCTGTCAAAAGCCGAGGCGCATTTACTTCCCCAATGTAGCTCAAGGAGACAATTAGCAAACAGAGGTGACACGGTAAACAGGTGCACCCATTATTTCTGGAGCTGGTGGCGATATATCCCCATCTCTGAGACTGATGGTAGATCATGTGACAGGGAGGGTGAAGGATCTGTCTGCATCAGGGCTCGGCTGATGGGGTCTGCCAGCAGTTTGCAATGTCGTCCTCGCCATCACCGTCATCATCATCTCAAAATATGTACTCTCTCTCTTTACACGACGTATAGGTTAGATCGTGTCTCTCCTTTCTATGTTTTTCATACCATCTCTTTTCTCATCACTCGTTCTTTCCTCTTTCTCTTTTTCTTGCATGCTCCCTCTTTTCCTTACCCGCAATCCCTTCCCTGGAATTATTGGCAACATTTTATTTTGTTTTAATTCATGGTACACCCTCATCCAGTGAGAGAGGTCAAGACGGTTTGTAAAAATGGATTGCTTGTAAAGTGCTAATCAATGGAAACCTTTTCTCTTGAAGCTGGGAAATTCTAGCTATAACATTTTTTGAAAAAAGATTCTATTGTTGGAGCTTGAATTATATGACAGCTGTCTTATATACCCCCGCAGGACTCCCAAGTCAAATTACCAGACAGCTTTTATACACTATACAATACACCAACGACGCTATACTTTTTATCATTTGAAAATATAGATCTATTTAGTTCATTATATATATATATATATTTTAATATAGAGCAATCCAAAAGTATTTCAATCTTAGATTACATGAAATTCCATATTTCAAAAATGTGTGCTATGTTCTAACAGTGTAACCGCCTTGGTAATTGTCACTGGTGTTTGGACTGCATTTGCATGCTGAGATGTATAAATCAATATAAAATAGTAAGTCAGTCTTTTGGCTTGTGCAGTATCAGAGGTATGTGAGACAGATCTCAGTCATATTGGATCCATCACAAACACATGCTCTCTCTGACGCATTCTCACACTAATACTCACACAAGGCACATATGGACGCAACCTTCAGGCTTTCTCCAAATTATATCTGGGCCGTCACAAATACAGGGACTAGCCACAAAAGGGATTCCATAAATACGTACCATGCTTCTCAACTCACCTACTCTCTCCTACAGTATGTGCTATTGACATTCCATAGACATCATGTAAACGAGGAATGTCGAGTTTATTTGAATCATTTAGGGAGTTGAGACAGCATAAGGGTTAGCTTATGGGTTAGCTTATAGCAGTTTGATCCGTATGAGGGGATGGATTCAGTTAGCCCAGCCTGTCACTGTTGTGAGAATACATCCTGCTGTTAGAAATAAGAAATGATTGGCCTCCAAGTGACACATTTTGTCTCTGACAGTTTTGACAGAATTAGTTGAAGGAGCGACAGTCTTGGTAAGGAGTTATAATGATAATAATTATTTAGCATTTTTTTATTGCAGGATAATTATTGAAGAGGTTCATGTAGTCATCACTGTAATCAGTAAAGAGAGATTACAGAAAATCCACAGGGAAACAGATGGTACTTCGTTGTTTTTATTTTTTTATTTTTTATTAAACTAGTACACTTAGTACCAGGCATAGGATGAGGTCAATCAAAAGGAAAAATTATCAAATTAAAATCTCCTTACCCTCAAACAAACAAAAAACAAAACGAGATTCACATGCATAATTAGGACTTGTTGGTATCCTTTGCCAAAGCCACCCAATCAACACACACCACACTGTACTGATAGAAAAAAAATATCACAAAAAGCCCTTCAACTGAAAGAGCGGTATTTAAACAGAAAACCCCGACCCCTTGACTTTGTCTATTAGCATAGAGTGTATTTCGTTGGTCGTTCGCACGCTATTGGCACGAATAAGGTCACCATTTGTTAGTTTCGCTCTTTTGGGATGCGCCATCGCGGCGTCCTCCCGGACTTTCGCTGGTGCCCAGGCCTCGGATATGTGTTTTTTTTTAATGATTTATTTTATTGTACACGACCAGCGAGGAAGAAAAAGGCTCTTGCTTTCCAGGGTCGGAGCGATCCGAACACAGAGGCTGCTGCCCTACATTCTTTACTAATTGTATAATTGGAAAAGCTCTCCAAATGAGCACCCCCCTTCCATGGGCTGATCTTCCCCCCTTCAAAGCAAATCACAAAAGAGCATTTTGGGAATAATAATAATTGTAAAAAGCGCCCATTATTAATCTCGTTTACCACCACCACCACCACCGCCACCGCTGCTGATACTTTCGCTATCACACATGGCACTCATACTCATTGGGAGCCAGGCCACATATAGCGGCAACTTTTCTCTGACCAATATCAGCCATAACTGGTGTCAAAGTACAACCTGTGGACGACCTTTGAACTAGCCTACTCACCCCATTCTTTTGGGATGGCCTTGCCTTTAGTGAAAAAGTCTGTGGCCTCACTGGCATATAACTTATGATCTACCTGTGAGCTGTCTTTGCCTTCATATTTTACTGTTACGCCTGTGCTCATGGTCGAATTGGATTTTCAGATTTATGGCCGCTCTTACGCGCTTTTCATTTCCATGGATACGGAGGGACAGCAGGATGATTTCTGAGGTCGGCGGCTCTAACAGGATTCCGAAGTGCAGTTAAAACGAATCTCTTAATTAACCCTATTGATCAGTAAAAAAAAATGGAGGCAAATGTGATTTGCATACACCGAGAGTGATCAATGCATTAACTGATTTTCTTTTTTTCAAAATCTGATTTCCTCAGTTTTCAAAGTGAGCGAGGAAGAGTTCAGACTAATGTGGATCGATGCTGCATCTTGCAGACAGGAATACAAAGCATTTTTATTATTCGTCACTAAAGGGTGAAACATATCAGGAAGATTTGTTTGAAGTTTGATATGTCAGATGATTTTCTCACTTAACCAAACATTGAAAGTACTCATCCAGTCTCTTCGCTTATACTCTGTAACAAACAGTAATTATCATAAAGTCACAGATTTGCTTTGCGAACATGAGATTTAAACAATACTCTAATTGTATGCTGAATAGAACACATATTTGAAAGGTGATATTTATTCAGGGAAACTAAATCTGTTTATCTTTTTATTGAGTGAAAAGCAACTATAAAAACACCAACGACAACAACAACAACAACAATAGGAAGAAAAACCTAAAGGTGTTAAAAAAGCAATATGCTGCTTTTTCTCAAGAGCAGCTTATTATAGTGTATTGATTTATAAGGCTTTCAACGCGATCCTCCATGCACAAGTCAAGGGCAGGGAGAGATGGCTGCAGTCAGGCTACATGACAGTCATCGGATGCTGCAGAAAGCCTGTTTCTGAATAGTTTTGGAACACAAAAGGGTAATTGTTTTAGCCCAGATGTTGCTTTCGCACAACAAGCAGGATACAATGTTCCTACTGAGCTGATGAGCCCAATCAGTGAAATGATTAAAAATTGATTTTGTCCCTGTAATTACAGTATGTAAACTACTTAGCCAGGATTGCAAAGGAAGTGATTTTCTAATTACGTATATACTCTGGTGTCTAATGATTGGTTTTTTGAAGTAATGAAGAGAGGGTCCTAACGACTCCTCTGTGTTCTGTTGTTTAAGAAAAAAAAGAGACCATCGTTAGGGCATCAGGCAGACAAAGAGCTCAAATTTAATTTTCGCCAGCGCTAACATGCACAGATTCTGTTCGTTAGCATGCGATCTGGACGCTAATGGTGGCCATGACTTCTGCGGGGTCACCTGTCCAACAATCTGGACCCTCCAATTAAAACATCCAGAGGTTATGATGTCATTGTCACCCCCAACACACCCATCACCCCCCCCCCCCCACCTCTCTTTCACACAGAAGAAATAAGTCTCAATCTTAACAAGACAACAACCACAACAGTCTTTTAATCTTGTAGCATTTAGCAACTCAATATGGTGAGACAGGAATGTTAGAAAGTCTATCCTCTCCTTCAGTTCATCAGAGGTGATGATATCCAAGCGTTGCAGTAGCGGTGCGTGGTAAAATCACTGGGGAAGCCAAGCCAGAAAAAAAAAGCCAGATGACAACTTATGTGTTGTGATAATTGCGTTGTTAGCTCTATAACCTGTTAGTTCATATGCCTTGCCACTGTGATATATAGGCCTAAGGCCGAGACAATAAGAAGACACAGTGGCAGAATACATTCAACCACCTTGTTTCATCACAAAACCGGAGAGCAAGTCCACAAAGCATATTGAATGTAACAAACAGTTACATGACCTACAATATGGTCAAGCAAGTTAATGTTTCAGAAACCTTCGGACTACTAAACAACTATTGATTTAGAACCACAGAGAGTTTCTGCAAGTCGTAAAGAAAACAGGAGCCGCCTCCATCCACTATTCCAGCAACATTTCAACTCAACATTTCAACATCATCAAATCACCTATGCTTAATCTAATACAGTGAGAACTAAATGATACCGAAAACTTAGTCCAATCAACGTAAGCTAAATATAATGTGTTTGTCCACAAACATGTTGACTCACCCTACTTATATAGAAATGCCAATGCCATCCTCCTCTCTTTCATGTTGACGAAACTGTCCGTGACTCTGTCATACTGTACAGGCTTTTAGTTTTTGTTGTCCTGGCGACCTGGCTAAAATGCTTCCTCTCAGGCCAGGGGCCCAATCTATGAATTTATGGTTGGATCAGAATCACCTTTATAATCATTGACCATTACGGAGAAATAAGTAAAACCACCAAGTCCAAATCCCTATCTCCATCCATGGATAATTTAGGAAAGGCACAATTTTAGCTAGCTAGCTAGTCACCGGAGGACAACGACATAACGAGATGCAAAAATTACATTTTGCTTTTGATGTGATGGGTGTGAAGCCAACTACAAACTGGCTTCCCTTGACACTTCTTTTTGGTATATGGAACATAAGAGGTTCAGACCCTCTGTCCTCTCTGGCTCTCTTGTAGAATCCCAAGCTCTGAACTGTTCCAGGTCACATAGCTTCTGTTGAACTTCTGATACATATTTGGCCTAGAATGGAGGTCATGTGTAATACGGGCACATCTAAAAAGTGTTTCAGGGTTTTACCAGAGGAAATAGAGAGATAAAGCTCCAGGGACATAATGTATTATAAAGTGAACACAAATCAAACCACTCAAAATATGTCATAATATCAATCCTGCTCTTCACTCTTTGGCAACAAATGTAGTACTTTGGAAACAGTTTGCATTGAACAGGACAGAAAATAACTAATTGGAAAGGTGACACAAATCCAGATTCACTACATCCATCCAAAACTTAAGATGAAGAAAAGAAAACTAGGCTAAATAAAAAACAACGCTTTGAAATGCTGCCAGTATCAAACTGTAATTTTCAGACATAGTTGATTATAAGAGAAGCCCATAGTGCAGCCAGCAGAACTCTTTAATAATGAATTTAGTTAGCCTAGGATCTATCATTTTGTACCTTTGGACATGCGATATTGAAATGTAATATTGCATCAATACAAATGATGTATTGCCAGTCGGCCCAAGGATGTGGATTGCAAAGAGATCTCAGAACGTCTTTTGAGTTCCTTCTCTATTCAAAGTTACATTGTACTAGAGCAGAGAGGCAGAAGAAAAACATCCATCTTTCTGGAGCTTTGATATGTATGTTTAAAAATGGCATCTTAAAACGCTCAGGTAGAACTTCGTTCCTCTACCCAAAGTCATGTCTGAGAAGGGAAGAAAGGAGAGCAAAGGGAACCTGACAGTGGTGTTTAGGGGAGACATCTTATGTTGTAAGGATCTTTGACATACTGTTTAGTTTCATGAAATCCCCTGGCAAAACTCTGGAGCTCACTATGAGGGAGTGTTTGGTGCAATGTCTATAGTCTATAGTCTAGGCTGTAGACTAGCCTATTTCTCGATTACTGTATATTCATAGATTTCCTAGTTTATTGTTCAATCTGTCTTTACTATTTACTAACTAGCCACTAAATCCCTAAGAAGATGCAAACCCATGTTTCTCAAGTTTTATTTTCTCTCAATGTTTTCTTATAATGCGATAGACAGGATGTATTTGATTGTATTGAACTGAAATCCTGATCTGTTTTTATCTGTGGTGCTAATGATTTCCTGTTTGTGCGATAGTTATGATGCTGCTCTTGGAGATGAGTCTGTTGGTGTGTCATTAACTCTCTCTCTCTCTCTCTCTCTCTCTCTCTCTCTCTCTCTCTCTCTCTCTCTCTCTCTCTCTCTCTCTCTCTCTCTCTCTCTCTCTCTCTCTCTCTCTCTCTCTCTCTCTCTCTCTCTCTCTCTCTCTCTCTCTCTCCCTCCCTCTCCCTCTCTATCTCTCTCTCTCTCTCCCTCTACCTCTCCCTCTCTCTCTCTCTCTCTCTCTCTCTCTCTCTCTCTCTCTCTCCCTCTCCCTCTCCCTCTCTCTCTGTTATTTTCTTTTACAGTGATCTACGGATGTCAATTAGAAGACCCAAAGAAAACACATTAGGTGAGGAACCATGCTTACTGTATTTCTGTTATACCACATAGAGGTGAGACTGAGAAATTGTACCCAACTGACATTTAACTAAAAAACAACACCTATCTACAATTTGAATTGATTTCTTTTTTAGGGACTATACCAGTTTAAATGGCTTCCGTTTGCCTCATATTGTGCACTAGACATCAAGCGCAGTGTAGGTTGTCAGGTTAGTGTCCTGGGCCTGTGACAGTGGGAGAGGGATGTCGTGTGAGTAGGTGCTTTGGGGCTCTGTGGGGCCTCTCCCTGTGCCTTATGCCTGGGCTTATTAGTCTACCTGTGAGGGTCCTGCCCCTCTCTGGAGGTGTGCCTGCCGTGGGGCAACACCTAGGCAGGAGGGATCATCTGTGACAGATGACCTCTGTCTGTCATTCACTAGACTCACACCTCACTCTGAGAGGCAGACAGTCAGACAGAGCCCAGGTGGGCTCACCCAGGGCTTGTTGTCAGTGAGGGATCTCATCGCTAGCTCTGTGTTGTCTCAATAGGGGAATGACCGTGCTATGTGTGTATTTGTTTGAGGGATGTTTGTGTGCTTGCCGTCTAGTGGGGGAAGGACTGTTGACACACTTCATATTTCAAAATGTGTGACTGTGGACAGAAATTAAGATTGATTTGGAAAAATGGGTAGAACACATCTTATATCAATACATATATTATAATTTACATGTATGTGACACATCTCACAAGCATACTGTATATACATACACATGATCAAAAACCCACACATATTCACGAGGGGCTCAGATGTTATTAAAGCTATATGACATAATTGCATTTGATCTCAAATAAACACAAATTCAGTCCATCTCCCACGTAAAGATGGCAGATGTGATGGATGACCACATTAACGCCAGGGACAACATTAGATTTGCTGAAAATTATTGATCTTTTGTTTGCTAGCCAAGTCGGCAATAAATAACCCAATAAGAGAGATGTGACTCATTATCGCCATGCCAGCTGACAGACCTCTGTCAAAACAACTCTCCTGCCTCGTCACTCTCTCCTCTCTAACTGGATGGATTTAATCCGCCTATAATTCTCATACTATTACTATCTGATTCCCTTAAAATTTTAATCCCACTCCGATAACCTGTATTATTCAATATTTTATACACATGCATTCAGAGGTTTTGTGTTTTATCTCTACCTTCTTAGTGAAAAAATCCTTTTATCACACAATGGGTAATTTATATCCATTACCAACATTTTCAATCCTTTTTCAGTGCTGCTGTCAGTGCCTTTGGCACAGTCATGATTAATGTGATCTAATAATAGTATGCCATTATATTTCCTTTAGTAAAACATGTACCAACATCCTATTCAGCTCCGTCCAAATTCATTGCCTCTTAAAATATTTGTCTTTTTTTCAGTTGAAAGACAAGATTGCTATTTTCTCTCAGGAGATGATTATTAAGGTTTTTAGTGAGAATAGTTTCCTATTTTCGGCCTTATGACTTTGTGTGAGTTTGATGAGTGGTAGCAAGATGGTGGGGGTGTGAGGTAATTTGGACATGCTAGAGTCTTCTCGCTCTGCAGGTAACACAACACTGCTTCCCTGCCTCCATGGTTCGCTAGTGGTTAGTGTGAGTGATATGTGAGCTTCAAATGCACAGCAATCGTCTATCATTTTAGATGCACACTGTTTGCAGGGTGGTTCTAGACATCCACCGTTTCATGTTTAGTCATCAAACCTAATAAAATATGATATCATATAAAATGTTATATTTATTTTATTTTTCACAAATAGTCTACACATGTTGGTGATCATACAGCCTTCAAGAACATTGTGGTTTCATACAGTGAGTCCTTCAAAACGTAGATAGATTCATATAAATTGACTGAGATGATGTCCTGGTTGGGATAGGATAAGGGGGAGGGGGGTTTTGGGGGGTAATGGAGGGGCAACATGCTGACCTCGTTTGGAGCGACTGGAGGATTTGGGGGAGATGTGGAGCGGTCCAGGAGTGGGCTCCCGTCCCACCCAGCCGGACGGTCTGAGCCAGCCTGCCACTAGTGGGGGCACGTTTCTGACTGGGGTGCCAACAACCTCCCCCGCTCCCTCCCCAAAGAGAGTTAACCCTTACTGGGTTCTTAGACTTGTATCCAGAATGAACAGGTGGTCGCACAAAACATGGGCATCAATTTCCTCATGACTTATCCCAGTGTGGGTAGAGGGGGAGGGAGCGAGAGATTGATCGGGAGACTGTAACAGAGGGAAAAGATGAGATAGAGGACAGAGAGAGATAGCTTGTACATGTGTGTGTTCCTATCTTTGTTTTGTTCATTACTAGTGTGGTCGGTGGTACGGACCAGCTTGTGGAGGGTCCCACCAATGTGTGAAATTGACATCAGATGGCCGTGATGACTAGAACAATATCACATCTAGTTTCCATTTAGCAAGGGGCAGCTGAGGCGGGCATGGGGGGGGGGGGGGTGGGTGGCACCTGACCCCGGAGTCAAACCACACTCCGACCCCCACATCTCCAGAACCAAGCACAGCTGTCAACACTTTACATCAAAAGACACTCTTTTCCCCCGCATATGTATTTTTCCCTTCGGAAATGCTATGGTCCAGGATCTATCCTACTCCATTAAGAATAATGTGTATTGAGCCACAGCTTTTTTTTTTTTTTTTGTCTAAAGTATTCAGTTCCAGGCAGAGAAAATCGAACCTAGCCATTTCAAAGCCAAACAATATAGGCCAGAGTTCAGTATATCTCAACATGGCACATGTCTCTGACCACAAAATTCATCCAGCCCTCTGTAGTTTTGATAGCTGTGGTCATTTAGCCATGTTAAGATCAAACACTCAACTATGTTTAACACTGTTGTTCTTGTTTTGGTGGGAGGACTTTGTTTAATAGAACACACAAATAAGCAGAGAGTAACCAATAAACAGTTGGAGAAAACAGACTTTCTGAGTCAGCATATTTATTAATGTCTGATTACATTTCTAGAGAAAAAGCTTGTAGGTTGTAAATAACAAACTGTCAAAATGTTATTCACCGACTTTGATATGTACTCCATGTGATTCAAATTTTATGCATGTTGTATGTGCATGAAATAAATGTACCTCTGGTACCGTATGGGGACCAAGACTGGATGGTTACAGTTAAAAAATACTTTTTTTATGTCCTAGTAATGGATCAGTCAAAGGAGACAGATTCAGACAGACAACAGAGGAGAGGAGGGTTTGTGTACTGGGGTTATTACAGTATAGTAGACTCACCTTTTCCTCCTCTAGCTCCTCCCCGTCAGCTCTCCCTCTTAATAGGGGAAACCCTTCAGGAGGGGGTGAGAGAGGAGGAGGAGGAGGGGGTGGTGGTGGGGGAGGAGAAGGAAGTGGGTGGTGGTGGAGGCTGTGAGCTCAGCAATTTCCTCCCAGGACCCAGAGTAGACCAGACCAGAGCTAAGCAGAGCGTCACGGTCTGTCTGAGACTCTGGAGTGAGTCAGGCATTTCGAGGGGGGGGGGGGGGGGGGTAGAGAGAGTGAAAGAGAGAGAGGGAGGGGGGAAAAGAGAGTGGCGCTCACATGGAATAAGCCCTGCGTGTCTGGTGGCACTACACAGTTATTCCCATGATGCAATCTGTTTGGGGTGATGATGATGAACATGATGATGATGAAGGTGATTATGATAATGATGAGTGCACAGACAACAGTTGCCGTGGCTGCCTCTCAGTTTGCATCATCTGGCCCTATATAAATATACAGACGGCATACATGGGCATATCAAACTAATGCCCCTTTAATACCATAAGTGCTCCGTTATGACAGAGGTGGGTTAGTCTCTTAAAGTCCAAGCTGGCTCTCCTTCCCTCCATCCCTCCATCCCTCCTCCCTAATTTGGCACCAGAGGATCTTACTAGAGGGTCTGTGTGTGGCAGCGTCCCTGACCTGAGCCTGCGTGGTGGTGGTGGTGGGGGCACACAGGACTGCAGCAACCCAGCCAGGAGGCAGGTCACAGGGGGAGAGTGGGAGGGCAGCAGTGGACACTCAGGAGGTGGAGCCCTGGCACGCCACACCAAGGTTAGTTCACCTAGCAGCTATTTCTAACTCGGCCGCAGAAATGCCTTCACCATCACTCCCTACATATGTTGAGGAGGTGTGGGTGAATATGTAGCGCTCATCTGTTGATAGCGGGTAAAACACAGTGCCCAGCATGTTGATTTATATCTATTTATATTAATGTCAGGATGGCTTGTGAGCCTGACACCTAAATGTAGTAGTGTGATGGAGTTAGCACTGCCCCCCACCTTCTCTATACCGCCCTCCACCTTCTCTGTACCGCCCTCCACCTTCTCTGCACCGCCCCCCACCTTCTCTGTACCGACCCCCACCTTCTCTGCACCGCCCTCCACCTTCTCTGCACCGCCCTCCGCCTTCTCTGCACCGCCCTCCACCTTCTCTGCACCGGCCCCCACCTTCTCTGCACCGCCCTCCACCTTCTCTGCACCGCCCTCCACCTTCTCTGCACCGGCCCCCACCTTCTCTGCACCGCCCTCCACCTTCTCTGCACCGCCCTCCACCTTCTCTGCACCGGCCCCCACCTTCTCTGCACCGCCCTCCACCTTCTCTGCACCGCCCTCCACCTTCTCTGCACCGCCCTCCACCTTCTTTCATATTTTCTTTTTCTAAATTTGGACGATGACATTAAATGGATGTGCTATAATTCAGTGTGTGTGTGTGTGTGTGTGTGTGTGTGTGTGTGTGTGTGAGTGTGTGTGAGTGTGTGTGTGTGTGTGTGTGTGTGAGTGTGTACATAGTTCTGTGGTTATAAAGTGAAGCATTATGGCAAAAATGCTTAAATAATTTAGCGATCACATTATTTTGTAATGCCATTCTTTAGAACAGACTCATTCACTCTAATAAATGCGTTGCTGGAAAGTTCAGGGGATTTTGTGGGGCGCCAGTGAGCGATAGCAGCCACCCGACTCCTAGCTCCTAGCCCCCCCCCCCCCCCCCCCCCCCGATGCTACCATGTGACCTGCGCCATATTCCTCAGGACCAACACCGTGGCCAATTCAAACAAAAAGGCCACATATTTTATTTATGTGTCAAAAGTGTGGTAGAAAGATGGAGGGATGGAGGGGGGGGGGGGGGGGGTGTCACTCCATCCGGCGGTATCACTCCATCCGCGCGGATCAATTCCCCCAGACGGAGGGCGGATGGTGCACAGCAATGGTAGGGTTATTGATTTATCAAAGAAATACAGCGTGCGTGTTATGCTTAAACTGCCACATAAACCTGAGCTGTCAGGAGCAGAGAGGCAGAGCGCTGACATTTAGCCACACAAACGGAGCGGATGGATTCACAGCGCCACACGCCCCGTCTCAGCCAGATCATATTCCTCCATTGTGAGCGCCTGGGAGAGGCTCACTTATGGAGGGGATTTTTCACATTACACCACAGTGGCATAAAAAAGTTCCCCTTCTCCTTTATGGGAATACATACCTGGCATTAATACAGGGAGTGGCAGGGAGAGAAAAAGGCACACAGCAGGGTCTGGGCCATAAAAAGGATTTTAACAATTGATCGAGAGCGGTAGTGGAAATGGCAGCTGTAAATCAATTTAATCTCAGAGCAGTTAAAGAGTGTTTTCTAATGAGGTTAATGTCACATAATGACCAAATTCGTCAATTTAAAATATGCCCTCAAGGTGTTGGAAAAAGATATATGTCGCCTAGCAACATTAACTCGTCATGACCCAGCTGACACTGAGGGGAAAAGTTTTCCCACAAGAGGAATGCATGTTTTATAAAAAAAAAAAAAAAAACATTGAAGTGGATGGCGGTTGGGAAAGCGAGGGAGGGAGGGTTGGGAAAAGCGCTGGGCTGGCTGGTTAACACTACAGGACGAAGGCTCAGAAGAGAAGCCATGGCTTTGTAGGAGAATGAAAAGACAGAATGAGCCATCACTAATACACAGTGAATCGGGTTTGCCCTCCAAGGTTTCAGGGTGTTTATGGAATCTCTTATGTCATGCGAGACGGTACTGGGAGGGGTAGTGTGCGCTTTGCAGAGGGCAGTGAAATGCCGACAGACATTCCAACACAAAAACAACGTGTGAATGATGTCATCATTGGTAGACCCAATACAAAGCATTTACTTTTAATCTTAACACAAATCTCACCGTACTAACATTTGGCCTCTATCTGTTATGCACAACGTGCACAAGCTAAAACTGAAGAAAGGTTCCGATCCACAGGCCGACCATTTATCACTGAGGCCCTAAAGCTATTATCATGATCTAATTAGGTTTAAGATAAGTCTGTGTCATGCCCCTGTCCAAGGCTGCCTTGTCCCCAATTCTACAAATTCAGAGCATCCCAATTTCAAAATGCCACTCACACTGTATGTTGGACGAATACAGTAGCTGCTCATGCAATTTCATACTACTACATACCCACCCACTTACAGAAGTCCATCAATTCACACAATGACACAGATTTACACACATTAAAGCATACGGTAGTGTGCATGCATGTTCACAGTGGAAGTAGATCAGATACAGTGTCTGATGGAGGCCCATGTCTAAGTCTCTCCATTACTCACTAGAGGCATCATTTTCTCAGCACTGTGCTCCTACCCCTTCTGTGTTCTTCCCCTCCTGTGCTGTAATGAATTGAGCCGCAGATGAGATGATTTTTTGGGGGGGATTACAGTAGCGTTGCTGAGACACGCAGGCACTGACCTATAAAGAAGGACTTTGAGGAGACCCATTAATCCACCTGTCCAGAATTACTATATTTATATGTTATCATAAATCTGGGCTGAGGTAGTCAAATGCAATTTGGAATTACCAACACTGACACGCAATTCATTTTTAGCATGGTTAGCTACAGTGGTGCAACTGCACTGGGTTTGTAAAGAACACACACAAAGTATATTTAAGCAATAAGGCCTGAGGCGGTGTGGTATATGGCCAATATACCACAGCTAAGGGCTGTTCTTTGCACGACGCGGAGTGCCTGGATACAGCCCTTAGCTGTGGTATATTGTCCATATACCACAAACCTCCGAGGTGCCTTATTGCTATTATAAACTGGTTACCAATGTAACTAGAGCAGTAAAAATAAATGTTTTGTCATACCCGTGGTATACGGTCTGATATACCACCACTGTCAGCCAATCAGTATTCAGGGCTCGAACCACCCAGTTTATAAATATAAACATACAGTGCGGTATACACACTCATTAGAGATGAGATCGTCTTCTAGCCACGTTAATGTAAGTTCACTTGTGTAATCCATGCATTGGAAGTGTTTCTTTATTTTTGATACACCAAAGATATAGTTCACACTAGAAATCATGACCTGATGAGATGCTTTTCATTCTCTTTGTTATACCCTGTTCTCCCTTATTGCAATGAGAATAGAAATACGTTTAAGAATGAGGGCTCTCTTTCACTTACTTACTCCCCTCATCTGATAAAACACAGCTGAATGGCCACAATGAGAGGGAAATAGCATTTACTCCGTTTTGATCTGCTCAGGTTTCTGAAGGGCCACTTTTACCCGACGAGGGTCTTTCTCTCCTCTTTGATTGATATGTGAAATACGTCTCCCTCTCCAGCTCTAAAGGCAGAAACTGTGTGGGGCTGAAAGGTGCTCATTGTCAAGGCAGGGGCACTTTGTCAGGAAACAATCTTGTTCCCAAGGCCTGGAGAATGTGTCAAAAAGATACAGCCCCCATTGTGTACTTTAGGAACTTACATTTTGCGTGTGAGGTCATTTTAATCCTGATGAATTTTTATAGACACTGTGGCGTTCAATGGCTAGCCGGTCTAATGCCTAAAAAAAAGAAAACCCACGCACAGACCCAACTCGCAATCCTAAACTTAAAGCATTAAAAGGAGAGTAAAAGCGAGAGGTCTTTGTTGAAGGACACATTGGGGTGTATTTAAGTTCTACAAAGGCCCTCTCTTGAATGGAGCCTGATTTCTGTGGCCAGATTTAAAATTCGGGGCCTAAAAATAGCAGCGTTGTGATGAAACAGGGCTTGTAAAAAAGACAACTCTCATGGGACAGGGAACCTGATGTGAGTTAGACACCCAGGACGCTCAGACATTGCTACACTGAAAGAGAACAGCAAGAAGAGAGACAGCTGGGAAGTATCTGGAATGGAATTAACAGTATGATGGAGCATGTGAAATTGAACAGTGGATTCTTTAACCTTGTTTTTATCAGTGTTTTTCAAAACCACACAATGGGGGTTCTGTGTGGATAGAAGGATATTTTTTGTAATGTACTTCTCAATAACATCCAAGGTTTACTTTTAGAATCAACCTCGTCCCTATTTACACAGTGGTTGTTCTTTTCTGGTTGAATGTTGTTGTTGTTGTCTGTGTGCCTCTCAAGCTCTTTTTCGGCTTCAAATTGGAGGCACACTGATGCAAATGCAGTAGACACCTACAACCAGAGGAATATGTGGCAGCTGTAAGGGAGAATTCAATTAAGACAACCCTGAGGTGTGGTAATTGATCCGCACACATTTTTTTTCTGCCTCTCTCTTCTCTCCCCCTCTTTTGCTGTTGTTTAATGAAATCCAAATCCTGTTTCAGGATTGAGGAATGCAGATGCCACAGTGACTCATCAGCAGTTATTTGATGAATGTGAATCTCTCTGTAGGTGGCAATGCTATGCTCCTTACTAAATGGATCATTTTCGTTAGCATTTTATTTTGTTATTCAATGCTCATGGCTGATCTTTATATTATCTACGTCCCATGTGTCATTTTGTTCTGATACCGTTTTGATCTTCTTAACTCCAGAGGGATAAAAGTGTATGAATCTGTCTGTTTTTAAGAAATAAGGTCTATTCAAACAGATGACCAGTTGTCACAGACAGAATGAATCGCCCCAGTAATGATTAATCCCAATGTGAAGTTTATGATGTTGTCCGCCACATTGTTACCCGGTGACTTGTTTCTCGTTATTCTAATTGGTGAGAAAACTTTCTCTTTTACTGACTTTGCTCTTTCTCTGGGCTCACCATCCCCGTCTTCCCCCTCCCCCTCCTCCTCCTCCTCCTGCTCCTCCTCCTCCTCCTCCTCCTCCTCCTCCTCCTCCTCCTCCTCCTGTATCGAGGTGGAGGGTTCCAAGTGCTCGATGGTGCATTAATACGGACACCTGCTTTGTTCTGGCGGCCGGCGTATCGCCTGTTTCGCCCCGCTCCCCCTCTTTCATCATCCTTCGGCGATTTGTCTGGAACGGGGCCTACCTGATCTGAGAGCATGGCTGGCTTGGGTTTCACTCTCACATTCATCTTCAAGGGAGGTGGGCATGCAGGCGGAAGGCTGTGGATGTAATGTACAGTATGCATGTGTGTCTGTTTATGTGTGTGTGTGTGAAGGGACTAGTGGTCAACGAATCCTTCTGAACTCATTCCCCGTTGAACTCGTATGTGACTTCTAATGTAGCACGCTGGCTTAAGGTCAATGTGTTCATCCCACAGCTTAGACAGTACATGCAAGAAGGGAACAGTGTTAGAATCCATCCCACGTCCTTGAAAAAAATCAGACTAACCCTCCCCTGACTTGTCATTCCATTAAATCCGAAAGAACCAAAAAAAAGAGTGGAATTCTTAATAGGGCACAATATGTTCTGTTACATTATACTTAGCTGGGAGAGAGGCAAAAGTCCAGTGAAAAGGAATACTTGCTATTTAATTACTGTCAGCTGAATGAGCTCTGTTCTGTTCGCCCCCTCCCTGATGTAAAAATTCTTATTCACTTAGTATGTAGGTCACATTACAGTGGTGTCTAGTTATTGGACATGGGCTTAGATAACTGTTTGTTGAGTATTAAATGCGTTTGCTGCCTCAGCACCTTTTTCTAACTGGTATTTTTCACACAGCTGTGCTACTGAAAGGAGGCAACACTGCAGCAAAAATCATGTCACCCCCCCATCCCCCGTCAAAATGTAGAGCTGGGTGTTTTGTACCGTAAAAAGCGATTAAGTGACATACATTTTCCTACGATTTAATGCTTTTAAGTTAAGAAGATCAGTTATATATGAAGCGCGGTTACAACTATAAAGCTAGTCGTTGGAATGGCAAAGAATAAACAGAGGTGAGCTCTTTGAAATAAAACCCCAATGACCTGAGGTGTTAGCTAAGCAGGTGAATCTGTGCTTTCTTTACTCCTGTCCATGTTTGCTTCCTGTGACCTTGCACTTAGCTAATCCCGAGCTGCTTTCGCACGGTGCCACCTTAATGGTGCAGATAGGCCCCAATGTTGCCACAACGCTTTTCTGAGGTTTGGCCTAGCCTGTTGTTTCTGGCCAAATGGAAGCTGTTGGTTCTCTCTCTCTCTCTCTCTCTCTCTCTCCCTTGTATGAAATGAGCCCAGATGGTGATTGATTTTTCAAGTGCTGACATCCCTGCTTGAAAACACGCTCCCTTCCCTCTTTGTGCTCGAGCAAGTCAGGCACAATAACATCATGATGCGATCATCAGCTTTGTGCCGCCAACATCCACCATTGATTGACAAAGGACACTCACACAACCACACAAAAACAACACAACTCGCATTTCTTAAAGCATATTCTCTTTAAAGATGAAGATGTTGACAATGAAGACAGAGACACCACCGGAGTGATCTTGGGAGACCTACTGGTTCAGAAAACACCAACTATGTCCTGTAATGCAGAGGGGCGATAGCACAGTAGATATGAGACAGACAGTCCTGGCCAGTGAGAGCAGAGCCTGGATGGGTGGACGTGCTACAGTCCCATTGAGTCAACTCTGAAGCTAAATGATGTCATTGGCTAACTAGCCATTCTCACGCCATTGCCTCGGTTTGCGTGACTAAATACATACAATTAAGGCCCCGGCACTTCTCAATCTCTATGAACTCATTGTTATCCTGGGTTCAAGTGTACTGATAATGGGGTCCGGAGGAAAACAAGCGTATCATCGAGGCACTGCACACAGAGGGCTGGTGGGTAAAATAGATGTCTCATTATTAGTTACATTCTCTTTCGCCCAACAGCACAGCTCTCTCTCACTCTTTCTCTCTCTCTCTATCCCTTCTCTCTACCTCTCTCTCTCTCTCTCTCTCTCTCTCTCTCTCTCTCTCTCTCTCTCTCTCTCTCTCTCTGTCCTTTCTCTCTTTCTCGTTTTTTTTCTGAGGACGTTGTCATCTTTTTACGATGCATATTTCCACAGTATGTACAGTATGAACAGTATGATACAGGGCTGTCTGCTGAGCTCTCTGGTGAAAAGGCTGTTTCCGCTCTGCTCTCCTGCTAATTCTCCCTTTAAATGCATCATTAGTTCTTTAGGGTGGTTTGAAAATGGCTGGACAGTGGACAGGAAGACAAACGAAGAGAAAATTGCTTGGTTAGATATGGTTTATTATGGATATTAACTTTGTTTTTCTAAATGTACAGTTGTTGTCTAATCAGATCTTTGTGGTTTATCAGATCCCTCAGTAAACTGTGAAAAATGGTTAATCTATACAAAACCATTATGTAAATTGTAATACTAATTTAGCTGAGGGTTTATAACCATCTCCACACAAATCAACCAGAATAGTTTATAATATTCTCCTCACATTCTGCCCAATCTAAACACACAGTCAAGTGCAACATTTACAGGGTCACTTCCTTGACGGTCCCAGTCCCCTTGACAGCGATGCCTTGAAGTCATGTAACACTAGATCTCAATTGCTTCCGTCTGTCTGTGTAAGAAGATCGCCTCTCTCCCTCCCCAGAGGTAGATGGGCTGACCACAGAGGCAGAGGAGACAGAGCTCCGTGTTTTTAGGGGGTGGGTTCACCCCCGAGATTGGGGGGCGGGGCAGCGGGCGGAACGTGCGTTCCCCTCCAGTCGCTAGCGGCCGTGTAGGTAAATGGATCTTATTTTGTGGCGCGTCAACACGTGTAAGGGGGCCCACGGCTCATTACACGGCCCTGATCCCACTGCAGATACACTGATGGATGGAGAGCAGGGACCCAGCTCCAAAGACTCTCCTCCTTTACTATTTATTCTCTCTCTCTCTCTCTCTCTCTCTCTCTCTCTCTCTCTCTCTCTCTCTCTCTCTCTCTCTCTCTCTCTCTCTCGCTCTCTATCTCTCAATCTCTATATCGCTCTCTCTCTCTCTCTCTCTCTCTCTCTCTCTCTCTCTCTTCTCTCTATCTCTCTCTCTCTCTCTCTCTCTCTCTCTCTCTCTCTCTCTCTCTCTCTCTCTCTCTCCTCTATCCCTTTATATCTCTCTCTCCTGTTGGAGGGAGGCAGGGTGGAGGGGCGGAGGGGAGATGAAGGGGCCTCGTTGTGCACCAAGCCTGGGAGTGATTACCATGGCCCATAAACGGTGGTCAGGTTTGATGGTTTTACCAGGTAGTCTAGTCGTGTTGGATCCCAGTGTTACCATGGAAGGCTGTAACCCCATCATCCTGCTCACCCGTCACTCGTAACCCCTCCCTCAGTTGTCACGCTCCTCCTTCCAGTGCCTGCAGTGTCTCCTCACGGTATGCAGGCTTTGCTAGTCCAACGGTTAATTGGTTACAGATTGCTCTTTAACCTCGGGGTTACACACCACTCACAGGCTGTTGAAGTATTATGGGAAATAGAGTGTGGTTTACAATGCAACCAAGGGGGAAAGGTCACCGGATTCTTCACACCACATCTCCAATGATCTGTCACTCTCTTCCTATGACAGTTACATGGTGTCACGACTTGTGGAGGACAGAACCCAGGATTCAGCGCAGTAATAGTTCAACATACTTTATTTAACTCGAACTTCAAAATACAAAAACAATAAACAATGTATAGCCGCAACGTAGGCGCATTGACATGCACACAATCAATGTCCCACAAATACGTGGGCAGGCAGCAACCTTAAATGGGATCCCCAATTAGAGGCAACGCAGCGCAGCTGCCTCCAATTGGGGACCACACAACAAAACCAACATAAAGTTATCCAGAGACCTCTCTGAACACTAATCCTGACACGTGGCACTATGGGTTACCTCTCTCTGCACGAGGAGAATATTTACCCCTTATAGTTCTCATCACACAACACACACACGCACACACGCATGCATGCACACACAGACACATAAGAGAGAGAAATAGAGTGCCATTGAAGGGGCTGGTCTCAAGCAATCTGTTTCTTCAAGGCATCTGGTGCGGGTGGTGTTTTTTCATTCATTCTCCTCTGTGTGTCATGACAAACATGCTCCATTGGATCTGCAACAGTCAACAGAACTCGTTTCAAAACTGGGAGGTGGTTCTGAGAGTTGATCCTCTTGCCAGTCACTTTAACCCCATGTCCATCTTGGACTGCTACACCAATCATTCCTTCCCATTTAAGACCCAAGTGTCCACACCAGGCTAGGGTCTGGGAAGAAAGGAGAGAAAAAAAACAGAGCAGACATGTTGCCATGCACACCTCTGTGAGCACTGCTCCCATGATGCTTTGTTGTCATTCTCTCTCTCTCTCTCTCTCCATGCCAATTTAGTACATAGCTCAGAGCATCTATATCCAAAACTAATGTGGCCTCTATAGAGCAGGTAGAAACAGTATATCTGCAGATAAATAAACCAAACCAATGTACGGTAAGGGGTTAACATGGTGACTGCCAATTCTTTTGTGATACACTGGCTGTTGGTCTGATAGAATGAAATTAAGCACAGTGCCTGTTTGTAGAGGCACATCTCCTTTGAGGCAGAAAAGGGTTGTCATAATCAATACCATGATAACCATTCAGCAACCTGACCAAGGGGAAACATTTTGGAAGACTCAAAAAGCCCTGTAAGCCTTAGTGTCAAGGGCCTTAGTAAAAGGAATCGAAAGAATGCCACTCCAGTTGTTGGAAAAGCGGTTATTATCTACTCCTAATGGTCTAATGTATTTGTTTCTTTCTTATCAAACATAGAATCAGTGTTCTTTTTCAGAAACTGATTATTAAGGACATTGGATTATCAATTGATTACACAGTATCCCAATACACCCCAATACGTGTTGGTACTATTCTGCCCTACCAAGCAAACTGCTCATAGAGTGAAACTGAGAACTGTTTTTGGGGGGTTCCAGCCAAATGAATGGTAAGTAGAACATTGGAGACGTGGTTATCTGTTGTGTTACTATGAGTTTATTTTTTATTCATATTGACCTCTGACATGCTCTGACTTGCTTGTTACACCCACTGCAATACGTTTCCATGACAATTTTTTTGAAACACAAAAAATATATATTTTTGTATGTGGCTGGTAGTGTAATATAGTTTGATACTTGTATTACCGAAGAAAAATAAATAATACCAAGGTAAACTGTAGACACTGCAGCCTAAAGCTCAGCGAAACCAAGGTAAAAGGTAGTAACTGACTTGAGTGATGGCAGTTACTGCCTTTTACCTTGGTTTCACTGTAACGTTTTTTAGTTAATGCCAACATTACCCCCCATTTTCTACATAACACAACACAATGGAGGCAGGATATTTGTCCACATGATGAAGCATGTATTTAATGCATAAAAAAAATGAAAATAACACATCTTTGACCAAATATGCAGTCACTGCTCTTTAGCTTGGTAGGGCAGTTTTGTTTTCCCTCTGGGTCTGAGTAGTGTTGTGTGTGTCAGAGGTCAAACAACGTGGCATAGATACACTTCTGTTGTCCTCCTCAGTTTCCTCTTCATTATCAACTGGTGAATATGATTTTCTGCATGACTCGTTTTCTTCCAAAATAATTAAGATGCTTGTTTGTCACCTGAATTAGGCTTATACTCCTATCCGAGGCGTATGAAAAAGCCCAATGTGCCTATGTATGCGTATGTTGATAGTGATTCTGGTAAACAGATTTTGTTAAACATGGAACATTACTAAACATAGCAGTTTAAATCAGACAACACACAGAAACTGATTGTTATGTCAGATAGATAGCTTGCCTTTGAGATGATCATTTTTATGTGTGAAAAATACCTGTTTGTGTATAGGTTCTATCACTAAATGGGTTAGATTGAGGGTAGATAATATTCAGACGCCATTTTGTATCTTGCCTCTACACCCCTCCACATCTCTAATCATTTAAGCGATTTATTCTGAATGAGATGGACGTGTCCCTCTGTGTGCCAGGCAGGCGAGCAGCATGTGCTGGTTTATACACGGAGCGGGATGGAATGGGATGGCGTGCCCACAGTTAATGCCATGGGTTGTTTTTCAGGTCCCCTCTTTTACTGCATTTGGACAGGAAGGGAATGAATGTGATTGGCTTTGTTCAGTCTTCCTGGCAGTCGACATGCACTGACATCTGTTCCCTCCTAACCATTCAAACTAATCTCGATCAGAGCATACACCACACACATACATGGGCATACGCAGAAAGTATGCAGCACATTTACATTCACACACACGTAATTGTGGCACCAGTCATGCAGGGTTCAGTGATGAGGAACGTCAACAGGCACAATGGCATACAAAATGTACCATGCATTATTAGCAGTGCTTGAGTCTCAGAGCTAGACGGATAGAGGGATCATTATAAGACTCAGTAAAAAGCAACACTGGCATTGGTGGGTGAGAGAAGGCAGCTGATTTGCTGATGCATTCAGGGCTGATTGTGGCAGCGTTGCACATCTTATTGCATTTCTAATTTATATTATTGGCGGCATAGATGCTGGCACCGGAACAAGCATATATCTCAGACATGTGGAATCTGAGGCGAGAGTGGTATGAGGCGGGATAGAAGTATAAAGAATTTCTGTCAGTTGTTCCTCTTAAGCAAATAACAGTCTGTGTGTAATAAAAAAAAAAACTGCACAGCTTTCAGAGAAAGAAATGATGAAAAGTCCATCTATGGGAAGCTGTTTCAAATTACTCACAGTTGGGGCCTGAGAAATGGATGTGACGCGTCCAGATTTCATATTTTTGTTGCAATTACCCAAACTCTAAATTAATTCTTTGCAGGCTCTGTGTGATTGTGTTGCGTGCCCGTGAGCAGGTGTTCGCCATATTTGAAGATGACAGTGAGGGTAAGACCCACGCCTCGGCTAATAAATAGGCTCTGTGATGGAGCGCAGGTGACACCCCATCTCTAGGGTCCGGGGGGTCTACCCCCCTCCACCCCAACCCCCCTGTCTCTGGCAGGGATCCCTCTCTGACAGTTAAGGCTGCAGTCTTTGATTACAGGGGATTGTGTAAGGCATGTGTGAGGTCCTAGGACATGGCGAAGTTAAGTTGAACTCAATACCATATTGATTTATCCCACACCCACATACAGTAGTGTACGGAACAGGGACATGCACATTTTGCCGACGTATACAGTCTGGTAACATAGACTTACATGTAAACCGCAACTTAAGTCATCACATGCATGATGCATGAGCTCTAGCTGGAGGATATACAGTAATGAAGAACGGAGCTGGAGTGTTGAGGTGATGTCTTATCATTAACTAATCCAATTGCCTATGGAGGAATTTCCCGCTCTTGAGTAGGTCTCTCTCTCTCTCTCTCTCTCTCTCTCTCTCTCTCTCTCTCTCTCTCTCTCTCTCTCTCTCTCTCTCTCTCTCTCACTCTCTCACTCTCTCTCTCGTTGCTGTTGTGTCGCTGTGACTGTGTGGCTGTGTGGCTGTGGTGTAGGACTCAGCTCTTCGCTGGGGCCTGCCCTAGGTGTCTCAGTGTATTCCCTGAAGGTGCAGCCTAACAAGGGAGAAACAGAGTAGTGCGCTCCATCTCAGAGAAGCGTGACAGTAATGCCGTGCGGCAGACACAACTATTTCAGAGGGAGCTTAGCGGGGCTGTCGGATGATGTATTCTGTCATCGCTACACAGATCCAATCTGAACTCGGCACAACTTTCCAATATTCCGATGGCTTATGTCTTGGGATGACTGAGAATTGTGAAGACATGGAAGGGATTGAGAGAGAAGGAGTGTGTGTTTGTAATCCTTGGAGTGGAGTTTGTTCACCGTTTTAGTCTCTTAAGGAGGAGATGGAGGGGAGAGAGGTGTAAATGGAGCAGGACAGTTGGAAAGGGGCTGAGAGTGATATGATCTCTCTCACACCATTATGTCATTCAAGTTAAGAAGACTTCTAACACTAGCTGAGTCATACCTGGGCTAGCCAGACAATTACAATCAGGAAACATTTCAGATATGCCCACCTTTACTCAGCCTTTCTCAAACCAGGAAATGTTCTTAAAAGAAGGACCAAATAAGCAACAAATAAGAACAAAGTGAAATAAAGTTATTCTAGATGTCCTTCCCCTCTGGTGATTATTCTGCTATTGGGGAGGGGACTCAGAGATCTTAAAGGAGGACAGTAACATTCTGTTCTACTGAGCAATTCTCGGTTAAAACAACCAATCACGCCACAGCCCATTTGATGCGATAATCAGCCAGGCTAAAAAAAGTGATTAGAATATATCAGCTCACCTCTTTTCAGCAATGCAGCTGCTCGGAAACACAAGTCTTACAAGATAATGTCAGACTGACTGGGCCTTGGTGTGTGTGTGTGTGTGTGTTTGTGTGTTTTTGTTTGTGTTCATCTATTGTTTCTGCTGTGCCTTTTTATTTTTTTTATTTTAATTTTTAATGCCGTCCTATGTCTTTTTATTTTAAGTTCTCATTTACAACTGCGACCTGGCCAAGATAAAGCAAAGCAGTGCGACAAAAACAACAACATAGAGTTACGCATGGGATAAACAAACGTACAGTCAATAACATATTAGAAAATATATGTACAGTGAGTGCAAATGTAGTAAGATTAGGAAGGTAGGGCAATAAATAGGCCATAGTGGTGAAATAATTACAAATTAGGATTAACACTGGAATGATGGATGTGCAGATGATGATGTGCAAAAAGAGATACTGGGGTGCAAATGAGCAAAAATAGAAGTCAAGGATCGGTAGGATCGTCAGTTTTACGAGGGCATGTTTGGCAGCATGAGTGAAGGAGGCTTTGTTGCGAAATAGGAAGCCAATTCTAAATTTAATTTTGAATTGGAGATGCTTAATGTGAGTCGGGAAGGAGAGTTTACAGTCTAACTAGACACCTAGGTATTTGTAGGTGTCCACGTATTCTAAGTCAGACCCGTCGAGAGTAGTGATGACAGTCCGGTGGGCGTTTAGTACCTTGGGCGTGGCTCGGAAACCAGATTGCATAGCAGAGAAGGTACGGTGGGATTCGAAGTGGTCAGTGATCTGTTTGTTAACTTGGCTTTCGAAGACTTTAGAAAGGCAGGGCAGGATGGATATAGGTCTGTAACAGTTTGGGTCTAGAGTGTCTCTCCCTTTGAAGAGGGGGATGACCGCGGCAGCTTTCCAATCTCTAGGGATCTCAGACGATAGGAAAGAGAGGTTGAACAGGCTAGTAATAGGGGTTGCAACAATTTAGGCGGAAAGAAAGGGTCCAGATTTTCTAGCCCAGCAAATTTGTAAGGGTCCAGATTTTGCACCTCTTTCACAACATCATCTATCTGGATTTGGGTGAAGAAGAAGTGGGGGACTTGGTGCTGCGGGAGGTGCAGAGCTGTTTGCCGGGGTAGGGGTAGCCAGGTGGAAAGCATGGCCAGCCGTAGCATAATGCTTATTGAAATTTTAAATTATCGTACATTTATCGGTGGTGACAGTTTCCTAGCCTCA
Source organism: Thymallus thymallus (assembly GCA_023634145.1). Classification (NCBI taxonomy): domain Eukaryota; kingdom Metazoa; phylum Chordata; class Actinopteri; order Salmoniformes; family Salmonidae; genus Thymallus; species Thymallus thymallus. The sequence continues at coordinate 6,834,744 of CM042381.1, forward strand.
GTGCAGTGGGAAACTGGGAGGAGGTGCTCTTATTCTCCATGGACTTTACAGTGTCCCAGAACTTTTTGGAATTAGTACTATAGGATGCACATTTCTGTTTGAAAAAGCTAGCCTTTGGTTTTCTAACTGACTGTGTATATTAGTTCTTGACTTCCCTGAAAAGTTGCATATCGCGGTGGCTATTCGATGCTAATGCAGTACGCCACAGGATGTTTTTGTGCTGGTCAAGGGCAGTCAAGTCTGGAGTGAACCAAGGGCTATATCTGTTGATACACAGGTTTAAACATTTTTTTTTAAATAATTGTATTTAATTATCTTCAGAATAATGCTCAGCGACCTTGAATGTTATTTACCATGACACGTCCATCTCATTTTGGAAATGTTTCTGTACATTTTATAATGTTCACTTTTTGAGGCGGTAGATGTGATTTCTTAATCTGTGGAGTGCCTTGTGATGTAGCAGACTAGTCATGTTTTAAAGGCCAGTGGAGAAGTGCTATTGTGGAGATGTGATTTACCTCAGAGACTGTACCTTTGTGTGTTGGAAATCCTGGCTGCCATAGTCCCCCAGAAAGGATTTCTACAACCATTACCAAGGCTTCAGTGTCACCTTTTAACCCTTTCAACACAAAACATAGATCTTCTTCTGACTGGGCAGAGACCCATCTCATAGTGAATGCTCTTTCCATGATAATATTACAGTGGTCTTCTTACTCAAAAGGAGCAGAGAGAGAGAGAGAGAGAAAAAGAGATTACCATTTGTAAGATAAACCCTTTCCAGCCCTGCCCCAGTTTAAATTACACTGTGTTTTTCTTTTTTGATTTCCATTTGCGCATAATGCTCTCTCTCAGCATGTTTAAGTTATATTATTAGCGTGTGAGCGTTTCTCAAGAGATTTTTTTCCGCTTTTTTCCCTCCCTTTATATCAGTGGGATTCTCGCCTCCTGATGCATTAGCCTCCTGTAATTGACAAATGATCTTTAGATGGTCTGGAGATTGAGTGGGAGCTCACTAGCCTGACTACAGTATAGGGCTGCATTACTGTAGTCTATTGGGACTGGCTCTTTTGGTGCAGGGGGTCTTCAGGTCACTGAACCATCCAGACCCCTAATCGTCCCTCTCTCTCTCACAGCTCATTGTGTGAAATAACAAATGGCTGGGTAGCTCCTAGCACAAAGGGCTATCACCACATTATTCAAGAGAAGCCATGGAGCCTTGCCAAGGTCTGCTGTTAGGGAGGGAGAAAAAAAATCTGCGTATTGTGATTTGCCATTTATAATTGGCTGGTGATGCTAAATGGTCGGTGGCCAGAACTTTTTTAAACGCAATCTGTGGCTGTGTTCGGGCCGATATATCGCTAATGACAGATCGCCACGAACGCTTGGGAACAGAATGGTGCTCGTGCAAGGCTAGAAAAACCACAAATATGTTGATCTGTTTTTGTACAGAGATGTTTGGATGAGTCGGAGGTTATAGTACGGCAATTTAACATTGTAATAGAAATATATTAAATACATGAAAGGGAAAAGAAAAGTCCACTGATGACTATACATTGTGGCTATAAAGATATGCTAGAATCCCTGTGACAATTTTTTAGAGGACACGCCCTCTGTTTGTAAGCCAGAGTAGCTGCCCCCAGTCTGAACAGAGCAGTATTTTTAAGGTATGAGATGACAGGGCTCATGGCTGATACTCCTGCTGGCAGTGAGAGAAAGATACCAGGCTGGTTCTCAGGGGGAGCTGCCTCTACATAGTGAGCTCAACAAAAGATACTATTTGATAAAGACTCCCCTCCCCAAAGCCTCCATAAATAATGAAAAGTTAATGAAGAGGTAACTTAATGATGTAATGAATATCACTGAGCAAGGTCAAGCTGAACAGGGGTAAGTTGGTGCGATGAGATGTATTGTATGAGTCTGTGTGCCTGTTTTGTTCTGTCTGGTTGGTTGTGCAGTCTAACCTTGCTTACAGTAAGTGTACTGCGTGTGTGTGTGTGTGTGTGTGTGTGTGTGTGTGTGTGTGTGTGTGTGTGTGTGTGTGTGTGTGTGTGTGTTTGCGTGTGTGCATGTGTGCATTTGTGGCCCAGTGGAGGGACTGGATCTAGTGTTGAACTGGTGATTAAAAATTGAGAGGGTTTGAATGACACAGATGAGAGTGTGTCGGAGCCATGTGCGATCGATAGTGCTCTGGGTGGCGTGCACTGTGTGTTTGTGTGTGTGTGTGTGTGTGTGTGTGTGTGTGTGTGTGTGTGTGTGCGTGCGTGCGTGTGTGTGTGTGGACCATAAACCATGCCATCCTATGTCTTCAATGGTCAGCAACCAATGTTCTCTACCACCAATAAACATTTGACATAAGAATTGCCTGTAATATGAAGCTGCCTGTATTTAACCATGGCATTATTTTATGTAGTGTTGGGACTTGCCCCAAGATAATATTTCAGCCAAAACTGTTTTCCCTTTGCATCCTGTACTTAAAGATGAATGGCAGTTTGGTCCATGTGTGCTGGGGACATGACCCTGCGGAGTGGTTCCAGTTTCAGCTCTCTCGTCTCAGTCCGAGAAATGCTTACTTGGCGGCGGCCAGGTGGGCTGTTCGATCTGTTTCCCTTTAGGTATAGAAATGCCTAGCCTGACTCCCTGTGTTGTGATGCTTCTCCAGCACATGCAGTGGGTGACAGGGATATACAAGGCTATACAAGGCTATACACTAAAGCCAAGATCTGGTAGTATGGCTTCGATCTGTTGTAGGGGTAGACCACATTAGCATAGTGTTGTCGGGCAGGATGTGGTAAAAGGCTGTGTGTGTGTGTGCGTATGTGCGCGCATGTGTGTGTGGATTTGCCAATATATGAAACTAGGTGTGGGGATAATGGTCTGAGGACTTGTGAGGAAAGTGACGGAGAGAGAGAGAGAGACAGCCTGTGTGCTTCAGAATAAAGTCGCTAACATGGACTTTGCCTTGCTCCCGGCAGGGCCAGGGTCTGTGCAGGTTATACATATTGTTTACAGACACACACACCGTTACGCTAGAACTCAACTCCAATGCAATGTGGGAATAGCCTGATTTGTAGCACAAGTGCAAACACGTTGCTGAGCGCTTTCCTAATGTGACTGGAGAGACTGAGGTTTCTCTCTCTGGCGAGCTTATAGATGACTGGTGTGTCTGTGCCTGTGCATCATGGAGACACAATCCACCCTGCTAGTTTCCTTAACAAGCCTCAGGTCAGACTGCCTGGCACTCATCTGCCCTTAAGCACAAGTCAAGCTATTAAACAGATACAGTACGTTTTTTTCAGCTTTATTTAAACTACTTAAATATAGCTAGTCAACCACTGATATACAGTATACACTTTTTGGATAGTAGCAAGAGTATGAAAAATGAGCTCATAGTAGCTTTGTAACTCAGTCGTTAACAAGCCAGTCATATAGCTGGGTCTTAGTAAATATGCTGAAGTAGCAGCAGACAGAGAGAGAAAAGAACACTTAAACTCAGAACAGTAATGAAGTGACTAGCAAGGTTGAGTGGTCGTATAGCAGAGCAGGTCTTAAAAGTGAAATCATGACCTTTTCTTAATCAAAAGATGGCAAAACCAGGCTTCAGAAGTCCCATCTGCACACCACAGCACAGCCCCAAGACCTGTGGTTATCATCGAGGACAGGGCATGTCCCAGGCCATCTCCTATGGGACGGCTATGGGTTACAAGGGGAACTTCGACAGAGTACTTTATATTAGGAACAGAGAATGGAAAAGAAGAATGAAAAAGCATGCTTACGCCCAAAGACTTTTACCAGCATTAATTTATGGGATTGTGTTTTTTTTTTTTCTTTGAGGGGCAAGCTGATGTTTTTTTCACACAGGATAAATAAGAATGCACATTTAATAGAACCTTTTGAATTGAGTTTCATAAAGTTAGTGTCTGCATGGCGGATTTTGACAAATTTGTGGCCTGTCATAGAGGACAGGACATGTGACTGCTGGAGTGTGATCAGTCCTATTCCTGTCCTTGATGGTCGGCATCCTTTGTTGTATATTTCCAAAAGGGGAGCTGGATGGTGCGGTGCATCAAAGGTGTGACAGGTGGTGTATGTGTAAGTGTTAAAAGCAAGTCTCTTTGGAAGCTTTGGAAGCTTTTTGCATGTGCACTGTGCTCTACCACCACCTGACTCACTGTGATGTGTCACACTTTAATTGTGCATGTTGGTGTACAGAGCATCACTCATCAGAAGACACCATTAAAATACATCTGCTCCGACATCTGATCCTGTCTAGTGTTGTCTCTCCACAAACATAACTCACTTTTACTTTCAGCCCCCCCCCCCCCCCCCTCCCCCCACCAAAGCCACCCTCTTAGACTCTACAGACAGACACACAGTTACCCACACAACCTTGCAGGCCCTCAGACAACCTTGATGTGTGTTTTTGGTTTGTGGATATGAACGTTTGCAGTGTATGTGTGTGTCTCTGTGTGTTGGGTGATACTGGAAACAACTTTTTAAATGGGTGATATTAGATATTGCTACTCCAATCACACGATAACAAGCATTTGCTGAGTCTACTATACATTTTTTTATCACTTCTGATGAAGTGTAAACATTTAATCTTCCCATCAAATTCCATTAAAACATGGTGAGAATGCAAACATGCACGTACACTCTTAAAAAGCCCCAAGCAGGGAATTTAAACAGCCGTGTGTGGACATAAATAGTTTAATCCGAGGTCCATAAATCATATGGAGAATGTATATTTGGCCTGGGTAAGGCTTTCAGGTTCACACCCTGATTCTGTAAACATGTTTTTTAGCCGGTCGCTTCGAGTCTTAAGAGACTGCCGTAATCAAAAACAATAACCGCTCTAAGCGTAAACTCTTCAAAAAGTCCTGGAGAAGTATGAAATACTAATCTGTGTGTGGGCCCAGCCGAATGCTGAGAACGCAAACATTTCACAATAAAGTTGTTTAAATAAAGGCCTTGGCATAGATGGCTGAGAGATAGGACATGCTGCCTTAATTACACACGCCCATAAAAATAAACCGCCGGTATAAAGTATGACTCTCCATTCAACAGGGTTTAACCTATAAAATGGCAGTGAGGTGTGTACCTCAGATGTGAGAGGGGATGTATTGTTTGGAGAGAAAACAACAGACTCTGAAAGAGGAAAAATATCAACACAAAAATGAAAGACTACAATCAACAAAGAGAGCAGTGTTTACTCTGAATTGAAAGACTTTCAAATTCTTCCCCCACCATTGCGTGGCATTACTGAGAGAAAATAGCCCAGTTAAGCAACGCCGTTTATTATTCTTTAACTCTGTGAAAGGTAATATGCTTTAAAGGCACAGTAAATGTATTGGTATCGCTGGAGTTTGCTCTTATGGACGGTGTAAGCGAGTAAAGTTACATTAGGCGTTGGAGAGAAATAGATTATTTTTCCTACGACATGGACTTAAGTTTCTACTGCTGGGTGGCCCACTCCTCTTTAGCTGTGTTAACATAAGAATGGAGGGGTGGCTAGAGGGTGAGGGGGGCTAGCTGGTTTAAATTATTCTGCACCTCCGCTGCTGCATAGCAGGGGCTGTTGTTATCCACTTATAACATCAGACATTCACTCTCTCTCTCTTACTCCCTCTGTTTCATATTCCTCTCTCTCTCTCTCTCTCTCTCTCTCTCTCTCTCTCTCTCTCTCTCTCTCTCTCTCTCTCTTTCTCTCTCTCTCCTTATTTTTTCCCCACTGTGTCGTAGAGTGGTTTGGGCATCAAATCGGAGCCTATATACCAGTGTTATTTTGTAATGCCTGACTTAGCCTTGGCACACCTCTGTCCCAGATCTCCTCAGGCGCGTGGCCTACAATGTGACGCGGCGTCACACCGGCGTGGAATTTTCAACCCATGAGAGGATAAAGCGTCTCTCTTGTTCACAGCCAGCAGGCCCAGAGCAGGCATACACGACACAACACAGGAACTCTGTCTCCTCTTAATCACGTTTCATCCTTCAGTCTTAAAGCCCTGGATCTGAACGGTAATTCACCTTAACACGAGGTATAGTCTGGGGAGTGGAGGGGGCCGTGACACTCTTAAGCATGGAGGAGGAATGCAGTTAGGAATAAATGTTTGTATACATTTTGCGTACATCTTGGAGTGCAGGGATGTAGGATGAACAGTGCTTAAAGACATCTGGATGTGATGAAATGCCATTTGTCTAAACAAAAGTGAGCCCTGTCTCTCTGCCTAGCAAGCCACCCAACGTGCGTTCTGCTTTTACTACATATTTGTGCAATGTTTTCGGAAGTATTATATTGACAAATATTTCATTGCAACAGTATTAAGCTTTCCGACATGAGATGGTTTCTTTGCTCCAATTTCCCCCTAGATAAACATGAAGACCATTGGAAGTAGCTGTGCACTTGATTAATTACTGAAAACACTGGTCAAATGAAGAAAAATACCAAAAATGTTGTCATTGGATTGACATTTTATAATAACAATAATATTATTTTCTACTTTTATAGCACTATTCAGTACATAAATAATCTCAAAAAGGACAATCAATTTAGAAAACAATAACACCATTCATGAGATGGAAGGTCATGAGAGGGTCTGGAAAGTTCATGAATTGAGTTGTCATCGGAGGGAGGTGGTCGAAAGGGGGAGAGCAAGCAAAGATGGTCTCTGGACTATCATATATAAACAAGCTCAGAACATTGGAGGCCATACAAAGTGTTAAAAAATGCATGAACTAGTTGTTGCTTTCTTTCAGAACAATCTGGACATCAGCTACATTTTACAGTGGTACAGCATACCCTTCAAGATTGATTTCAATCCCTATTTTTCCACACCGTTGGTGATGTGCATATCAGACTAACTATGAGAGAGAGAGAGAGAGAGAGAGAGAGAGAGATGGGGGGAGGGGGAGAGAGAGAGAGAGAGAGAGATGGGGGAGAGAGAGAGACAGAGAGAGAGAGAGAGAGAGAGAGAGAGGAGGAGAGAGAGAGAGAGAGAGAGAGAGAGAGAGAGAGAGAGAGAGAGATGGGGGGAGAGAGAGAGAGAGAGAGAGAGAGAGAGAGAGAGAGAGAGAGAGAGAGAGAGAGAGAGAGAGAGATGGGGGAGAGAGAGTGGTGGAGAGGTGGCATGTGTGTGCATGAGATGCACACCTATAGATTTATCAGCTCCTTCATTCTATTTAAACAAATAGTCTTGGAGCCTTGGAAGGCGGTGTAGGGACATGACTAGGATAATAAGCATCATGGAATCTAATCAGATTTATAAGAGGAATTGATTGTTGTGTGGCAGGAGGAGCAGGAGTGGGGTTGGCAATAAGCTGAAATTTAAGTGTTAATTTTTATGCTAATCCGCTGGCATCTCCGTGTGATGCAATTTGGTTCCCTGCACCGCAGATATGAAATTGTCCTGCTCACAGAGAAAATGTCAGCTTGCCAGACCCTGAAAGCTTGATATTTATTAGGTATGTTTCTATTAGTATGTGTCACAGTTGTTAGAGAGCCACATGCGCACGTCTAGTCACACACACACGCACCCACACACACACACACACACACACACACACACACACACACACACACACACACACACACACACACACACACACACACACACACACACACACACACACACACACACACAAAAACACAATGGTGCTTCATACTTGTTCCGCCCAGCTCTCGGCCTTAAAATCGTCTCAGCTCACTGGCTGCAACACTGGGGCATTAATGTATTATCATATATCGGGTGGTCCTTGCCCTCTGGACAAAAGGCTATTTAATACAATTTAATGACATTCCCAAGCAGGAGAAAGAGAGGGAGACAAGGAGGCAGAGCCTAGATGAAAATAGCATCTGTGTTTCTCATGGCTCACCCATGCAAACATTTCAGCTTAAGATGCGTGACTTCTCTCCTTTCTCCGGCAGAAAGAGGGGAAAGAGGGAGAAGCTAATGGGAGGGTGAATTAGAGGGGAATGAGAAGTCTAAAAATGAATATCCATAAAGACAGTGTGCTGTAATCCAGGTCTTAATGCTGCATACAGTAACATGTCACAGATGGCAGTGCTCTCCAAAGGCCATTAAGTGATCAATTTCCACAGTCGCACGGTGATGCCATCCACACGAGACAGTAGAGGGACAGTGACAGCCAGGCACTGTGTTTGGGTTTCATCCAGCTCTGACAGCTTCCTGTCAAGACGCCGCTCTCCTTTGAAACCTATTCTCTCCGTCTCTCATGTTCAAACTGTATCTTACTCTGTCTACTCCCCGTTCACACTGCTGTTCTGTGTGCCAGTCCCTGAATCCAGTTATATTATACACTGGGCGTAGTAACAGAGTAAAAGGTTTGGATGCAATTCACATATAGGTCAATTAAATGCACCAACATCTGCTCTCTCCTAATCATTTGCATATAGTATTCATATGTTAATGATGTCCCTTGTTTTTGTATTTGTGTTTTTTTGCACTTCCTCCCCTCCTCTCCATCTCTCTGAAAAAAAAAAGAAAAAAAAAAAGAAGAAGAACATTCATACTTCCCAAAACCGGATACAGCCGTCCTATTTTTACTTACTTACTTACTTACTTACTTAACTTTCTTGAGCAGACAAGTGCAACGGTTGTTCTGTTGCCATGCTGATTTAAAAAAGAAGAACCCCTTTACTGTAGTGTGGAAGGCCTTATACATCAATGATGACACAGATGGACCAGCGATAATCTATTTAGAATGCCTCACAGCAAATATTGTGGTGCAGATGATTAGAGATTGAGCTATTTTAACTCATCCTTAAACAAATCTTCCGCTCATTTTAATACTTTGAATTGTAGGGGGACTTCGCAAATGTGGTTATTTTAAATAAATCTCTAACATTAGAAAAAGGGTCTAATGTGTAAACGGTTGAAGTCTGTCTTGTCTTTGTGGCGTTATGGGTGGGGATAGAGGAACAAAGAGCATATGAAGAGAGTGGTGGTCTGTTGCCAAAACCATAATGACAACGCATGTTTCTTTAACCAAAAAAAGGGGGGTCCTTTAATGGAATTGTGTCTGGGGGGTGTAAATGGCAAAGCTTGAGGCCTCAGTCTCTTTTATGGTCGATGGCTCCCGATTTAGCGTGAGGAGGAGGAGGAGGAGTGAGGAAATGAAGTGGAGGTTGTCAGATGTGGCAGCTGCTTGGAATCCTGATAAATATAAGCCCTTATTGATCGGATGAAAATGAAAGATCCCAGAGTGCCGTGCAGTATTTAGCATCTTGTCTGCCACGCGTCAGCGATGGCCTTGCCTTGGAGGGATAGATTTTCAGCCCGCTGCAAGGCACAGCTTTTATTTCATCTCTAACCTTTTTTGGGCTGCATTTCCTTGACCTCTGTGCATCGCCACCATTCAGTGTATTTGTTACTCTCTCTCTCTCTCTCTCTCTCTCTCTCTCTCTCTCTCTCTCTCTCTCTCTCTCTCTCTCTCTCTCTCTCTCTCTCTCTCTCTCTCTCTCTCTCTCTCTCTCTCTCTCTCTCTCTCTCTGTCTCTCTCTCTCTCTCTCTCTCTCTCTCTGACAGGACAGAGACACATCCCTCTAGGTCGGTCGTCATTGCTGTGTGCTGTAGTGACTCAGTGGCAGTGACTGCCTGGGTCTCCTCGAACCTGACAGACAGGCTCCAGACCAGTATGCAGTTAGTGTGTTAAGGTACTCCCCCCCTTCCCCCCGCCACCTGCTGTCACACACTGATCAGTGATCAGTCCCCTTGTCCCACTGGCACAGCTCTACCACTCACATCACTCTCTCTCTGCGTTGCCATAGGCTACTGCTAATGCTTGTAACTTGTTACAATCTGGATTGTGATAATCTACCATGATCAGCCACATGCCACCTAAAAACACACATGAATGTCATTCAGTTCCCACACTGAAACATGTCTGTTCCAAATCTTCCCCTCCCCTTGTGCCACCTTTCCAATGTCACTATACTTCCTGTCGTGACTACCCACCCTATTTCTTTTTCATTTCCAAGAGCTAGCTTGCAATATAACATGAAAAATATGGGACGAATCATGAACAATTTATGTTTGGCATTAGTGTAATTGAATTCTACTCATATATCACAGAGAGGAGTTTCAGGCTTGAATTAAATGAGAGGTATGGATCCCTGAAAATAAGGCTCCGTTCCTTGTCTTTTGAACAATGCTCCCTTACTCTTTTTGATGGGTGATAAATTCCCTGTGAGGGAGCCTGCAACAGCTGTTGGCAGACAGGCTAGATATGAGAATAGCAGCATAGGATGAGCGAGCATTAAAAATTAATACGCTATTTAGCGTAGGTGTATTTTAGGTATTTGACATTTTCATGTCCGGGACAGACGAAATGTATTCATAGTACAGAAAAAAAAATAAAAATAGAAAAGGGGTGGGGAGAGAGGCATACGTGAAGGCCATTCTGTTTTTATGGTCACTCCTTCCCTACAGTAGTGATCCGTGTGAAGGCTTGAAGCACACTCTCTGTGTCTATGGAGGAGAATAAAGCTCATTATGACTGGAGTAATAATTAGCACACCGCACAAAGGAAATTATTTGCCTCTTAAGCCCCCAATTTCTTTCATTTTTTGTGATTCCTTTTCTTTTTTTCCCTTTCGTTCTCTCAAACGCTGACTGGGAAAGCTACACACAAAAACAAAATAAGCAGTAACATAGGGTTGTGTTCTTAAAAAGCTGGTATGGTAGCTAGCTAGGCCCAGGCCCAGACAGTAAAAGTTGAAATCCCAGACCTCATAGTGATTAATTACTAATGATCCTTTAGAACATCTCCATATCCCTCACAATCTAATCGCACTGAAATCTAAGACATGTCCTGTGAGGAGGGATCTGACTATAAGAGCCACCTCACTCAACCTCCCTCCCTCCATCTCTGTTCCTCTCCCTCTCCCTTTCACTGTCATCCTCTCTCTCTCTCTGTGTCACTAGCTTTTTATTTTCACCCACTATTCTATATCCTTGGAATTTTTCTCTTCATATGTTTTTCTTATTGTCTCTTCTTTACCCAACTCCCCCTCTTTTGTTATTTTTCTCACGCTTCCAATCATCATGTATACACTGTTATTACACTGGGGGAATATTTAGCAGTAACATGTTCAACACCACATACCACCCTCTAGTCTTAACTCCGAACACAAACCTGCAAGGCACAAACTGGAGAAGCATGTGTAAGTATACTGTACAAATGATCACAATGAGAAACAGGAAGCTTTTATTTAGCAGTTTAAACCTATTATTGGATCGCTAAATCTCAAGTTGGGATAATTTTCAGAGATATCTCTCCGAATACAAAGAAAATGGGAATCAAACCATTCACCATTTAAAGGAGAGGGAGGCACTTTGAAAGCAACAGTCTCAACAACATCCTTCATTTTTAGATTTCATTGATTTCACATTGCTGGAGTTCAATGGTACTAGTGTTTGAGACAAGGACCTGCATTACCTGCGGATTTGTACAGATACACTCATAGAAAGTGTTAAACATTTGAAAGCTGTCAGTAGAAAATATCCCCAATCCCTCAGTCTCTCATAAAAACTAAAACTTACACAAGTTGTAAGTTGTCTCCTAGAGATGCAAATCAATCCCAGAACAACAGCATGTGAAGATGCTGGAGGAAACAGGTACAAAAGTATCTATGTCCACAGTAAAACAAGTCATATATCAACATAACATGAAAGGTCGCACAGCAAGGAAGAAGCCACTGCTCCAAAACCGCCATAAAAAAAACAGACTACGGTTTGCAACTTCACATGGGGACAAAGATCTTACTTTTTGGAGAAATGTCCTCTGGTCTGATGAAACAAAAATAGAACTGTTTGGCCATAATGACCATCGTTATGTTTTGAGGAAAAAGGTGGAGGCTTGCAAGCCAAAGAACACCATCCCAACCGTGAAGCATGGGGTGGCAGCATCATGTTGTTGGGGTGCTTTGCTGCAGGAGGGACTGGTGCACTTCACAAAATAGATGGCATCATGAGGAAGGAAAATTCTGTGGATATATTGAAGCAACATCTCAAGACATCAGTCGGGAAGTTAAAGCTTGGTCGCAAATGGGTCTTCCAAATGGACAATGACCCCAAGCATTCTTCCAAAGTTGTGGCAAAATGGCTTAAGGACAACAAAGTCAAGGTATTAGAGTGGCCATCACAAAGCCCTGACCTCAATCCTATAGAACATTTGTGGGCAGAACTGAAACAGCATGTGGAGCAAGGAGGCCTACAAACCTGACTCAGTTTAACCAGTTCTGTCAGGAGGAATGGGCCAAAATTCACCGAACGTATTGTGGTAGTCTTGTGGAAGGCTACCTGAAACGTTTGACCCAAATTAAACAATTTAAAGGCAATGCTACCAAATACTATTTCTGCCATTTAAATTTTTTTAAATAAAGTGGTGATCCTAACGTGGGGTTCTTACTGGAGTGCAACAGTGATACATGTGCAGAGAGTTGCCTTCCCTGGGTCTATAGGGGTTTACCAGGGAGCTGTTTCCCTGTGGCGCAAGGGTTTAAGTGTCAGAGCCAATGTGCCTTTGAGGCCGTATCCTAGCAGATTAGCGTCTCTCCTTATCATTCAAATCAAGCTCTGCTCCCTTTGAAAACATATTGTACGTATCTACTCCTCCCTCCTCGCACCCTGCCGTCGTCCATGACAACAATCTGTTGGCATGATGTCTGTCTCAGAGGAGCAGTGGGAGCCCTTGACAGATAGCAGGTCTGGCGCTGGAGTCAAAAGCAGGCACGTCCTTCCTCCTCCTTACCCAGCGCAGGGGAAAGAGAGAGAGGGACTGTCAGACGACAGAGGGGACCGAAGGGGGCTGGGCTGGGGGGCCTGGAGCCCAACACTCAAGCCCGCCATCATCCTCCTATGATAGCAGGGGTAATTGATATATGGGCACAGCCGTCTCTTCCCCTTCGCTTGTTAAGGTCGACTTATCTACATTTCACCCCTGATTTCTCCGCCCCCATTATATTTCCTAGATATTGACTGACTGGTGAGTGTGGTGTGTGAAAAAAACTCCCAGAGAAAAAGAAAAGAAAAGTGCTTTTATTCCGGCGCCTAACCCTGCCTGTTATCAAAGTAACTTTGAGCTTATTAGCGACAAAGGGCCTTTCCCCCCCTTCCTGCTTTGTGCGGCCGTGTACGCCAGCGCTTCCTGAATTAAACTGCTGGCTTCCTGTTCTTTTATATGCATGGCCACATCTGGGGAGCTTGCTCACAGCCCTGCTGCTTAATAACAATCACCTTCCCTTTCAGTCCCCCTGATTGTTTCTAATTCACTCTGACAGATAGTGGCTGACAAGCCGCCCGCGCCTCCCTCCCTCCGTGACCCCGGATCACTCACCACACTTATAAGACCTGTCATTTTTAATATTTGATTTCAGTTTTAAGTTATGTGTTTTACCCAGATGATGAAATCAGTGTTTAACTGAACACAAAATGGATCTCCCTCTCTCTTTTCATCTTCAATCTCCCCTTGCTTGCCCTCTTTGCCTTTTCTCTCTCTCCTTCTCTCCTCTGTTTATGGAGATGAGGGGAGAGGAGGATATTAGGGATAACACAGACACACAGACACACAGAAACACAGAAACACAGAAACACAGACACACAGACACACAGAAACACAGACACACAGAAACACAGACACACAGACACACAGACACACAGAAACACAGACACACAGACACACAGACTCACAGACACACAGACTCACAGACACATAGACACACAGACACACAGACTCACAGACACACAGACACACACACAGACAGACTCACAGACACACAGACAGACACAGACACACACACAGACAGACTCACAGACACACAGACAGACATAGACAAACAGACACACAGACAGACAGACAGACAGACAGACAGACAGACAGACAGACAGACACACACAGACACACAGACACACAACACTCACAGACAGACACAGACACAAACACAGACACACACACAGACAGACAGACACATACACACACACAGACACACATACAGACACACACAGACACACACACAGACGGACAGACACACACACACACACACACACACACACAGACATACATACATACACACAGACAGACAGACAGACAGACAGACAGACAGACAGACAGACAGACAGACAGACAGACAGACACACAGACACACAGACACACAGACACACAGACACACAGACACACAGACATACAGACACACACAGACACAAAACTCACAGACACACAGACACACACAGGCACACAAAGACACAAGACTCGCAGACACACTGACACACTACTATGATACAGACACAGACAGACACACAAAGACACAAAACTCACAGACACACAGACACAGACAGACACACAGACACACACAGACACACAAAGACACAAAACTCACAGACACGCTACTATGAGACAGACAGACAGACAGACAGACAGACAGACAGACAGACAGACAGACAGACAGACAGACAGACAGACAGACAGACAGACACACACACACACACACACAGACACAGACACGAAGACACAGACAGACACACAGACACATACTGACACAGACAGACACTCAGACACACAAAGACACAAAACTCACAGACACACGGACACACTACTATGCATTGCATTTTACATTGTGATCTGCCAGTGGGTATTATACATTTTCTCTGTATCTAGGAGTCCAGAAACAGGACTTGATGCGTGGCCATTGACAAATATTCAATTTTGTATATGTCCTCAGGCCTGCAAGTTACTTAGTTCCGACATTCTTTGCTTTCCATTGATTTCCAGTAAAGGTATTTAGACATGGGTAAAATGCATAGCAGGTAGACTAATCGCAAAATGAATGGATAGATTCATCGACAGGTAGATGGATGACATTTTGCAGGGCAATCCATACAGTCCCTCAATAAAAAATGCAATTGGTTTGCCTGTTCAATAGTTTGCTACCTACATACTTCACAGAGCTATATACTGTATATAGAGAGAGAGAGATAGAAGAACAAGAATAAAAACAGAGAAAGAGAGAGATGGCAAAATCCATTGTAAATCTTCTGCCTACTAAATCCACCGTCTCGAATAGACACATCCACCATCTTACGAACATGTTGACTATGAATTCACCTCACAACAACAAGACACAATCTCCCAAACTCATCCAGGCACTCTGCACCTCTATCACCCCAACGTACCCAGACACCATCTAAAAAACACACCCACTTCATACCGCCAAGGCATTGTATCATTCCGGGACACGACGGTGCCTTGGGCATGCCCGTTTCAATTTTTCTCCCAATGACAAAAACAGAACTAATTGGAGTACCACTGAATGTTTTCACTAAAGGCACAATTTAATTACATTTGAGCTGGGAATGAGTATTTTGGGAATGTCATATGTTCATTCAACAAATGGAGCGAACGAAAAGCAATATTTGTTTTGTTTTGATTAGCAAACCGGCAGGGTAATTTGTTAAGAAAGGGACAGAAAATCTCTGTTTACCCCCCCTACACAGTTCCTACAATGTACAATCAGCCCCGACCCCCCATCCTTAAGCCATTTGTGCCCTATCTTAAATGTTAATGAACTTTTGCCCCCAGCATTTTGACTTTGGACCGCTCTCTCCATTCTCCAGTCCCTAATCTCTGTCCTTTTGTGGCATTGGGAAAGGGGAGATACTAGTCAGTTTCGGTTACTGACCCAACGCTCCTACCCTCCAGGCCAACTGCCACCCCTGTTGATAAATACTTTATTAATAACTTTTTTAATAATGTAAAGAGTATTGTTTTCTCCAAGGTTGTATTAATAAACATGAATTAATTTATTTGTCTTCACCAAAGCAGGATTAATGCCCATTAGCCTGTGTATTGCTCACTCTAGCCCGTACCCCCACTCCCAAAAAAATGACCCATCAACATTAAATATTTATGGCATAATATTAATGGTTTTGTAAAGAAACTAACAAGTTATTAATCCTCTGATTAACAACTGATTAACCTTTTTATTAAACACGTGATCCGTGCATCGTCGATTCAGGATATGTCGCCTGAGTGTGCTGCAGAATAATTATTTTTGTGTCTTTTCTAATTGCAAAAATCGCATGGCTGAACTGTTGTTTTCTTTTTTTACACATGCACACACACTTACACTTGCTCACACAACGTGAGATACGCAGTCCAAGTACAGAAATACAAAACATTGGAAATATTCTATTGTATGAAGTGAAAGCAACTAAATATTGCAGCAGGTCTTTAAAACAATGGGGTTTAATTCACATATCCGTTTTTTTCCACAGTTATTGGCATGGCGTGGGAAAGTAGAAAGAAAGCGTTACGCTGAAGGACAAATGCTTTCTTTCTTTTTTTTCTGTTTGCTCATCTCTATGCTATTTTTAGTCCCCGTCTCAGTTCGCTAAAACACGATGATATGTTTTGAGACATGCCAAGAGACTTCACCGGGCAGCCTAGAAAAAAAAGACCTATCTTTGGTGCCATGAACTACCAGGTGCTTATGCAAGTAGGGCTTTTTCAGTGGACATTCACCGTAAGAATTGGCAAAGTTTTTTTTTTGTGTGATTGGCTTGTCAAGTTGTTTCGAAAAGAAAACATTACCATAGTAGTCCAAAGAGAAGTACTAAGAGCTACGAACTCTAGACTGTTTCTCATAGGATATATACAGTGGTTTTCAAAGTAGTTCTCTGTACTGTGCATATGAAGTAGTTAGGTAAATAATGATAGAATATACAGTATAATTAACATTTCTTTATTTCACTAATGATAAAACAAATTCTATAGTCTTTGTGAGAAGGCTTTGGCTTAGTGCTCAGGCCTCAGGCACAACTCAGGGACACTCTTCAGTCCTGGGTTCTGGGCCATCTCACAACTTTTTTAATTTAATTCATATCTTTGTTTAAGCATGTTTTTTGTTTTGTTTTTTTTGTTCATACACCCTGCCTTTCATTCAGGCCCTTTTCTTTAGCGGGCAGAATCCATCAAAGCCCAGTGTGTTGTGAAAGACAACAACAATAGGCCTCTTTGTGGAAAGATGTGTGAGGGGATAAGTGTGTTGGGGACACTTGTTGTTTTTTATGGCCTGGTCTTTATGACGGATCGGTGCTTGTTCGGCAGGGTGCCTTTGTGTTCGCTTTCTTTTTTCTCAAAAACCAATGGAAGATTTCACCTTCAGGGACTTTCCCTTAAACCCCCATCTCACTTTGGACTTGCTCTCTTTCTTTCTACTCTCCTTCTATCTCTCTCTTTAATTCGCTTGTGTCTAGTCTCTCTCTCTCTCTCTCTCTCTCTCTCTCTCTCTCTCTCTCTCTCTTCTCTCTCTCTCTCTCTCTCTCTCTCTCTCTCTCTCTCTCTCTCTTTCTCTCTTTCTCTCTCTCCACCACACAAACTGGCCACCCTGGGATTCCTCACAGTCAGTCACACAACGCTCTAAAAACAATTATCTTTGAACTTGCTTTTAGTGCTGTTTGTCCTAATTACAGATCATTTTCTCTGTCAGATTTCTACTTTTATTGCAGTTTTGCCCTGAATGTTGATCCTATTGAGGTTCAACCTTATTTTACTTGCTGGAACACCCCTAAGACCTGGATTCATCACATATGCCCCTAGGACCTCTCTCTCTTCAAATTCCTTTTTTTCTCATCATTTTTGTATTATTTTTTTTTTAGATATTTTTTGTAGTATTATCCAAATGAATTAGTGGGATCCCAAAATACACCAAAGGACGTATGGCTTGTCCCAATTTCTGTGTTATGGTTCACATTTTGGGATAGGATTTTTTTTTGCTGAGGTATATCTCTGTGAGACATTGGGCTGAGTAACTTCAGTGCCACTTGGGAGTCACTATGTATTTATAGATCGGTGGTACAGAGGTGGACTTCATAGTAATTAAAGACTAGTTAAGGTGGTTAATTCCTTCCTGTGCATCGTTCCAACCATTAACAATCTTCCCTGTTCTGTTAACTATTTATGAGAGGGTCTCAACTGAAAACACACAAACACACACACACACACACACTGTACACGCAGGCACCTAAGCTTCTTAACGATCCTTGTCACCATGTAGACACAACACAACATGCGCTGCAGTTGCAGAGAGAGGTTTAGATATGGTGGAGGGCTTTTTTAATTATAACTGGATTGTGTGTCACATATGTTCATGGGCCGGGTCAATGACAGTCTATGGGATTAGTATCATAAAGTGGTTCCAGCCTCAATGAGTGTGAGTAAGCACCAAAGAAGGCGTGCAGAAGTCCTCTGCCTCAGATTTACAGCGAACCTGCCATACCTGAGGGAAAGGCTGCAGCACACAATGCTGGAATCTGACTGTCCCAAATGCTGGTGCATGATGCAACAACTCACAATCTGTTCAGGATGAATCATGTCATCATACATCATTGTGACAGCACTGTAGCACATTTACTGAACTTGACTTAAGCAGTCAGTGACTCTATTGGATATCTAGACAGTTGTTGTCCTGACTGTCTAATCACACAGGATGTCTGGGTTTGTTTGGCTTTAGACTATAAACTTCAGCTTTTCTCCTCCAATGAGAATACAGCAATTAAATCATGTCTACTTTGCATTTTTTGATACAGGATATGGATCCAAAAGATACACTTTTTGCTATTTTTGCTGACAATTTGAATTAACTTGAAAAACAAATGATTTCCTCCCACGCTCTCTTACTCGACTGTTCAGTCCCATCCTGTTGTGTACAGTTTTATTTCCTAACAAAAGGCAGAGGAGAAGCTCTTTGCGTTCGTTCAGTGAGTGAGCGATGGCAGTTTTTTGAAGTACCTCCTCGACGCGACACACACTGGAGAGATGTTCATTTATTCAGGGCACATTGTGAGATAGAGAGGCAACACTCTCCTCTCGTCCCTCTCCAGTGGCCCGCCTGCCCGGGCGTCTGGCCCACGGTGGCCTGAACTTCCACACCGATTGATGTCCCCGTGTAGACCCCCAGCTCCTCCAAACTCCCATAATGCTCAGGGAGCGCATCTTTACACACATACACGCCCTAACTGAATTACATTCCCCTCAGCTCTGGGGTCCTCTACTGAAGGAAAGAGATGGTCTGTTTCACTGAGACCGAGCTACAGAGTCGTAGTTCTCCCAATGCCTATCATCCACATTAGATTTGTCACCAAGACAAATAGAGACATAAAGCAGGCAGTCAAAGAGATCCGTCACAGTGACTTTGGCAGTGGTTTGCGACTGTTTCAGAGAGTTTCTTCTAGAACCACCACTGTGCTCCTCATCATAGTGAACGTTGGTGACAGCCAGTGAAGGCTGCTTTGTTGGTGTAGTCGTCTACTCTCTTTAATGAGCCATTATTGTGTGTTTTGTATTAGTCTTGTTTGTTCGTTTGCTGGTTGAGTTTCGGAAAGAGAGGCCTTGTCTTCCTTGACTCCTTTAGAAAGTAGTCAAACCGCCCTGAGAGTGACTGGGGCTGCATGTTTGGAGCACGTCAAGTTTCGACGCTCCATCGCTCTTAACCGTTTCCCAAATCAAAGCATCAGAGCTGCAG
Source organism: Thymallus thymallus (assembly GCA_023634145.1). Taxonomy (NCBI): domain Eukaryota; kingdom Metazoa; phylum Chordata; class Actinopteri; order Salmoniformes; family Salmonidae; genus Thymallus; species Thymallus thymallus. The sequence goes on from CM042381.1 coordinate 6,854,278, forward strand.
TCAAACTCTCCTCCTCTTCTTCGTCTCGTCTCACCGTGTGCCTGAAGCGCCGCGGCTCTCTCCACAGCAGGAGAAAGGCAGGGCGTCGGGTAGGAGCGGGACAGGGGGAATGTAGCAGACTGTGACACGTACCTGTCAGCAGGTACTCAGAATAATTGGTAAATTACTACCGCGGGATAGGAGAGGCTCTTTTTTGTTTCTGTTTGATGAATATTTGAAGTCGCCAGGCAGTCGTAGAACAACGCTGTGTGTTTGGCTCGGAGACTTGGGCTATCACGCGCATCGAGGAAGAGGAGTAGCTAACGCACAGAGAACAGAAGGGATCCTACTGTACTACTTAGTGTAGACAGACACTAGACAGAGAGCACAGGAGCACGGTGTGGAGACTATCCTTGTAATCTAAACAGGTCTAAACTAACATGAAGCATAAACGTATACATCGAGACAATGCTATACTAAGTGACATATGCTCTCTGTTACACACATTGGCTGACACTGACACGCCCGCACACTGACATACTCACTCTCACACACTTGGAAGCTAAACCCTTTTCCATTTTGAATGGATGCCATAGAAAGTTCACTTTGTGGACAAATGTGTTTTAACTTTGGAGAATCTTCTCTCCCTGCCAATTTGATGTGAGCCATTGGGCTCTGTTTGTCTGTTAATGAAACATATTCATCTTCATCTTGCTCTTTCGTCGGCCTCAAACTCACTTTACACCATAGTCAATTAAACCCCTTAGGGCCGCTCTGTGCATAAAAGGATATATAACGCTTTGACATTTCAGCTCGCTCGTATTAGGCACACCCATAGAACATTTAGCTTTGAGCTGTATGAAAAAAACCACAGAGAAAGGATCCATTAGGACATTTAAAGGGCCGTGCCACGACACTAGTATGATGTGGAGAAACAGTAGCCTTAAGCACAGAACAGTATGGAGGTCCCCAAGAGAATGTGTCCTATGTAAAGTAGCCTGAGTGGTAGACTTAGATAGAAATGTCACTGGGGGACGGCCACGTAATAATGGTATAACTAAGACAGGTGCAAGCTGGGGACGATGGATGATATTGGTCAAGATGCACAGGGTGGACTAGACTAGATTGAGGTTGTGCACTAATAAACTGTGGCTGAGGACCTTGTTCCATATTGAGGACCTTGTTCCATATTGCCTGTATGAAGTGGTTGTGCTGGGTGTTGATGCAGTCAGTGAATGCCTAGATATGGCCAGTGGGCCAGAGGGATAATGAAGCGTATGGGGCATATCCTCGATCCTTCCCCCACAGAGCAAGGTCTCCTTCAGGGCTGACTGGACCTAGGGTGGCTCACAGGCCTGTAGTTTAGACCATGTTTCAGTGGCGTGAAACAGCTTGACATGTGAGACATTTCCCCAGGGTATGAGGCGTTTTATCTGCATTTTACCCTGTCTGCCATGTTGAGGTTGAGTCAATGAAGGCCACGTCTGGCCAGTGGACTTCATTGGAAGTAGCCACTGTTGTGCGTATTCTATGGTATTTGCTTATCCCCGTCACGATCCAAATCAAATTTGATTTTCTATAGCGCTCCATAGAACATGTCCATCTCAAAATTGCATTTCTGAGAATAATGTGATTGTTTTGTTGTGGAGACTTTCATGGTGGAACGTGTTTGCTAATGTAGGTTGTATCAATAGATCCAGTGTATTAGATGTCTAAACTCTGTTTGGTATGCTCAACAACAAAGTAACCTGGACAACAGATCTCCATTGCATTGTTTCATGTTACTCTATGGGGACTTTGTCCTGCTTGCATATAAACAGGGGTGTTATATATTATTGTCATTTACTAGCAACATCTTTGGGAAGATGTTCGAGAAATGTCCCCCATTTTGATTTATTCATCTCAGCAGAGGATTTACACAGAGATGCTAAAAAACATAGATCTCGCACGGACTGACGGAGGATCTATTATTCATGAAAGCTAATGCATTGTTTCTGTTGCTTTATATAATTTCTCTCCCTTTTTCCCTCACCAGCATATTCTCAGGCAGGTTGGCAGTAATGTCTGTATTGAAATGAGAAGTTTGAAAGACAAAAACAATATCTCCATATATGTGTAAACTGCGTTAAATTACACTTTGAGCTTACAGAACGAGCTTTAAATGTTAAATGGGGGTTGAAGTCTGCCTGAACTAATTTGTAGGGCTTTGCACCATGTTGACATTTAAATGGGATGAGAATAGAAATCTGTATGCCGACCTATTTTGAAGATGCTTTCAGAATACATTCACATCAGCGCCGGTCTATAATTAATAAAAATAGACAGGCTTTCTTGCTCCAGATTTGATTATAATACAACCTTATAAACACTACAGGGATGAAAAAAAAAAAAAAACAGAACAGAGAGAAAAATAAAAATGATGGGGGCAAGGAATTAAGAGGGAAGTGGATTGCACACACCTGGTTTTGCAGGAGATTGCATTGGCTGGCTGCTGTGCTATCACATTACTGTGATCCAGCCCCTGTGTTTGTGAGAGAATCGAGGCGAGGGGACGGGTAAAATCAGCATGCAAATAACAGCACATTGTTAACTTAATCAGATGCAGGATACAAAATATGGAGAGGGAGGGAGAGAAGGAGAAAGGGAGAGGATGGAGGGTAGGAAGGAGGGATGGAGAGAAGGTGGGGCACATAAATAAAAGTCAGGGCCCTGAGATGGCGGACGGCAGAGAGGAAGGGGTATGTGTATGGGGGTGAGGGTGAGGGCCGAGTGGGGGATGGGGGCTGGTTTCAGGGCATGAAGATGATGTAGCCTCTTCAGAGCTCCGTCAAGTGGCTCAGACAAGCAGTTAGCGGTGTTATCAGAGCGGCGTCCGTGTTGTGAGCCCTGCTGTCACTGGCCCCCGACAAGAGATCACAGCTGTAGGACATGGGTGATTTAATACCCCGCATTATCAAAAGGCTGAGGGGACAGGGAGGGGTGGTGGGATGCGGCAAGCAGGCAGGCTAAACATGGCAGGTGCCCCCATGCTGCTGGTGACTGTCTAGGCCAAGCTATACGTCACAGTGCCACCCTTAAAAGCTTATTCACATGTAACCCTCTCACCAGGCTCGAATTTGATATTACATTACTTAGAATATCTTAACAGCATGGGACAGTAGGTGAGAAGGCCATCTCCAATAAGAATCCCTATTGTAAACTATCAAATGTTCATTGTACAACATCAAAAGTTATCACATTTTCAATGTACCACATCAAAATAAATCAAAATAACAAACCCCAATGACTTTTCCCAACCCATGTCCAAATTACCTGCAAGCTTGCTTAAACCCGTTGGCGCGCGTTGGAGCTCAAATAAAAGGCGACACATATAGTTACTGCACCCCACAGTTGTAGTTAATCACTACTCATAGATATTTCCTCAGCGAAGTATAGCAGTTCCGTGCAGGTGTCTTCACAAGACCCACATCAAGTACAGCTATCAATGCAGACAATACTCCGTAGCAACGTATATCCCATGAAAACATGAACTTGTTAATCTTCCACAAGCAATTCTCTCCCGGTCTCGCCCGATACTAGACTAACCTTCAGTCTCTATTAAGTCTTTAACAACTAATAATACTTTCTTATCAAATAAAATCTGTACTTCCATTCAAAACTCTGTAGGTATGGGTTTTCTATTTTTATCATCTCCAACAAAGATCATGTATCTTCACCAACAAAGATCATGTATCTTATTAACTTTTCAACCGTTCTCCATCTTTTCTTCAACGTCTCCCTCTATTTTTTTTCCAAGGCCTCCTGTTAACCAGTCCTACTCTCCTATTGGCCACAAATTAAAAAGATCCCTCATTGGTCAAAACTTAACAAGATACATGGAAAACTTAAACTTAAAAGTAAACCAACCTATTCACTTGTGCATTAAATACATATTTCTTAAAATAAATGCATGAATGACATTACAATTCAGGAGCAATTCAATCACCTTTTAAATATTAAATATTAATATACCAATTAATTATAACAAATAAACTCTATACTTGGTTTTAACAAGATATTACACACCAAAAATACATCCTAGCCTCATCATGGAAGAAATGCAGTACAATTACTTTTTATTAAAAATTCTTTCACCAAAACATGGATGCCTTTTTATATGGCTGGAATGTCTTTCAATGTGTTGAAATGGCACAATTTACCCGTAGAGTTCATAGCTGCTACGTAGTCACCACTATAGAAATAAAACAGAAAGGTTACAACCCATGATGCATTGCTCATACAGAGATAGAATAGAATTGAATAGAATATTTACAATCTTGAGCCATGGTAACATAAACAACATATTAGCATCATGGCGGTTGGGGTTAGCGAGGATGAGGGTTCAAGAAAACTGAGAATTTGAGGACTATCACTTATCACCAGCCATACGGCCCTACACTGAGACAGTTAAAGAAGAGGCCTTGTGTTGCTTCAAGAGAAAGACATCTCCAGGGAGGGAAACACTGAATGAACTATACAGAGGTCATTTTTCATTAAACATCATCGCCTTTATGAACACACACATGTGCACACACACACACACACACACACACACACGCACACAAATACACACAGACACTTGCTCTCACTGAACTGAGTTGTAGCCACTGGTTGTGAGAGAGGGTGAATCAGTGATGATGTTGAAGGTCAGAGAGGGCAGGGAGAAATGATACAAATGCAGACAGGTCAGAGAGAGAGAGGAGTGTGGAGAGACGTTAGGAATCCAGGGCCCTTCAGTACTCTTATTTACCTCAATAGAATGAAACATAAAACCGTTTTTGTAATGTATACTGTCCTTTACCTATCAGATTTACTGTAGAAATGTGTCTCCTAAAGTTGCTTTGCAGTAAAAGCTGTTATCTTTAGCAACCTCACCACAAGGAAGCTGCTGTTCTGGGTTGGGTGTTTCACAGAGGAGAACAGGATGAGGAGAGGTTTTTGTAGACCCGCAAAATGGTTACACTCTCTCTCTCCCCCTTGTTTCCCTCTTTCCCTCTCCCGCCCTTCCTCTCTCACTTTTTCTCTGATCCTAAGTGAAGTTGTCCCACTGTTTCAGATAAAGTGAGATAAATAAACATGTTCCTTGATGTCCCGAAGGCTCCCCACCCTCCCTCCTGAGAGCACACCCTCCTAACGCACTTCCTCTGCCACAATTAGTCCATAATAAATACACTTTACTCTTAATGCAGATAATGTGCGCTGCTCTCTGATTCTCCCTCTCTCTTCCTCTCTGTCTGTCGTTCCTTTCATTAAGACGTGATCTGACTTTGGGTCACATGAGAGGGAGGGAGAAAATGATGAATTATTCTCTGAGCTACTCACAGCTGCAAACAATAGCGGCAAAGAAAAATAAAGATATTGTAACGTATGCAAAGAATCGAGAGCATTTGCAGTCAAGTCTCACTTCCTGATGGCTTTGATAAGATTAGTTGCTTTCTTAAACAGGATGTGTGCTGCTTTTAAAAAATGGCTCTATGGACATACTGAGTACAGTTGCATAACAGCCTGCCTTGACAGAGTGCCTGCAAGAATTGAAAGTTTCCTTCACATGAACTCTCTCCAGATTAGCTTGAGAGAGTTTATCAAAGTGATGGAATAAAGGAGATTTAACATTGTCATATTAAAAAGACATGCAGTGGTTCAATATTTAAATAGCCCATTTGCCTTGACAGAAGTGCTTTTTCATTCAAGAGCATATGGCTCCCCTACCTGTTTATAGTCTCCCCTTATCTTCTCACAGAGAAAAGGGGAGAGGGAAATAGATATTTTCAAAGACATTGAAGAAATGTTCAATTAACGGCAGTGCGATGTAAAATAATTACTTGACTTGCTTTCCATAATGAGTATCTCTAATTAGCCATACATTTGTTTTGTGAAAACTCCAAACTCCAGTCAACTACAGTTGTGAGGAGATGGTAAGTACGTTGCAGTAGGCACCCGACCTCCATCCTCCCTCCCTTTACATAGGCTGCATCCCTTGGCTTCAAGGCACAATTTACCTCCCCATGTATGCATACAAACGATGGTAAATAGTCAGGAGTGTAAGGGATCTTTTTTTATTTTTATTAGCTATGCAACAATTAAAGGATTCACAAACTAAATTGAACCTTGTCTCCGTCGCCTCCCAGTTTGATTTCAGCACCTGTCACAACAACAGCCCCTGTTCAGCCATTATGCAAAACTTCCTAAGAACAGAATCAGCATGGGGAGGAGAAAACAGCAATTATTTCTGATATTCACTTATTTCAGGTGATATTGACATTTAGAGTTTAGAAAAAAAATAGAAAAAAAGAAGTGAAGAAAACGTGACCCGGTTGACTTTGTCAACTGGCGCTAGGCAGATATGGCTTTATTTTGCCAACACTGAAGCCATTCTAATGCCTGTGAGAGTGTGATGATGGGTGACTCACTCAGCACTACCAGTCTGCCCTTCTCATGTCCCACTGTAGAGTGAAAACAATCGCTGGGCTGATTGTACTGTTAGCATGTGCACGCTGTTCTCTCTCTCTCTCTTTGCCTTTAAGAAACTGTGTCGGCGATGCCTTAGTAGCGATGTGTCATTGTATTAATTTTCCAGTATGTAGTATCCACATGCAGGCAGGCAGCCTAGGGGAATGATGTAAGCCATGATCGACCCTACACGGACAGCTACACTGTGGTCATTGTTCGGTGGCCTTTCTCTGCTGTAGAGTAACCATGCGTGATCAGCAATTTGACCGTGACTACTGTAGCCCGCTATGAGGACGTGGCCCTGTTTTCTGACAGAGGGTTGTATCACAAGAGGGAGGGGGTAGGAGGGAAAGAACTGCACACAACAGAATACGGACAATCATTTATATGTTGGAAATTCTTCCCCATTATCTGAAATCATTCACTTTTCGTCACTTTTTGTGCGCTAGCTTGTCCTCTGTCGTCTACCTCATCAATCACCCCTCTTATTGTGAAACACAGTCTGGTTAGCAAATGTTCGAGACAATTAATCCTACACTCATCACAATGCATAAAATCTACTGTCAGGACTCTTTCCACACCGCTGTGATCACTATTGTAAGATATGCACATGAAAAAGGCACACAAACACACATCTGCTGGTCATCAAAATAATACCAGGAATGGTTAGCATAAAAGGAAGCTTTGAGCTTTTGGCCGGCTCCGGATGGTGATGCGGTTGACCAGGACAATGAACTGTGGGAATTCGCTTGTCTCCCGTTGATCTTACTCCTTGGCGTCGCGAAAGCCTGTCAGACGCAGGGGATAAAAAAGACTGGCATTTTTCTTTCTCTCTTTTCTTTCAATTTTCTTTTTTCAGTGGGGGCCTCATACTGATCTGTGGAGATGAGCTGAAAGCTGAACTACCTGTTGACAAGTCCTCTTAAGAGACCTCAATGACATATTGTGTGGGACTAGAGGGCAGAAAGGATAGGCCCAGCTAGGTCCATTCATATTTGTCACTGTTGTATAGAGTTCATGTTCTTGTGTAGAATTGTTGTTTTGATGTATTTGTTTACTTCATTCATACTATGATATGAAACTAGAATTTTGGGTCCTAACTCCTATGTTAAAGTAGTTTTAGTGTGGGTTCTAGGTATGAAGTTGGAAGAAACGGACTGGGTTTATTCTACTTTATTAGAATACTTTGCTTGTTGTGCTGGGAACCTTTCTGTTTTCACCTCCTTACAGCATGTAATAATCCATTTCAGTCAAAGAGCATGGAGAGGAAGACAAACAACTCATGTTTTATTGGATTAATTAGAAGTGTTCTGTAGACCACCTGCAATAGGCTAAACATGCATGAGGAAAAATTCATATTAGCTTCAATTTACTGCCATGCTTAAAATGATCCAAGCTATTTCTAGTTGTGTTGTTATCTGCTTTCCTTCAATATTTTGTAAATATTAATTCCTCAGAATATGTAACACATGGCAGGCACTCCCATTTTCCATAATTAATGATTTGGTGCAAATATGATGGAATTTCGTTACTTTGTAAATAATGATTGATTTATTAAAAGCAATGACCTTCATTATAACTTAATGAGGTATTGCATTGTAATTACTAAATGGATTCTTGTCAATATATGCCAAAATAACAAAGTAAAGCCTTACTAATGTCTTTTCCTTTCATCATTTCTCCTTATAAACCTAGAATCGGCATTTTAAACAATAACTAAGTGGGCACCCTAGCTGAGGGTTGGACCTGGAGAAATGTAAGCACTCTAAAATTCATAGACAGAGCTATGGATGCAAGGACTGACCATCCATTATATCAACATATATTTTGAGGCTATACATTATTTTTTTGCATTATGTTGTTTACTAACATTTGAGTATAAAAATAAATGTATTTTGGGTTCTGATGGGGTACCACAGTTGAACTAAGCTCCTGAGGCATTTATAAGTTATATTCTTCAAAAAAATCAATGGGTATATAGTATAATTCATTTATAAGTCCAAAAATGGTTGTAGCAATTAAGGATTCTAGCTTTAAATGTCAAACAAGTTTTATTTGGCCTGCACCCAGTTGATAAATCATTTAAGGCAATACATCCAAACTGTATTTTATCAAATACAAACCTTCAACAAGAGTATGTTATTGGTCCTACTCTACTTATGTGTTTTAGCCATAGAATATGCAAATGTGTGTGGTATTCAGTGTATACATTTGTTTTCTATTTCCTTCTATTTCCTTAAACTTTGCATATACTTTATAGGATCAGAGCACGTATGCCCTCATAAAATTGTGATGCTTGTTGCTTAGATAATGACACATACTGAGCCCAAATATATTCAGACAGAAATACACTTCCATTGTGTTAAAGATACCATCCGTAATTAAGCTGTGGGTTGCAGAGCAATTTGCTAAGACACAAGACGAAGAGAAATCTGGTTTTGTGCCGCTTGGCTCAAAACGGTGAATATTAACCACAAACTGTAAAGAAGAGCACTACTGCAACTCTGTGAGAGAGTGCAAAAGGAAGTCTGGTGGCTTTGCAGGCGTCATTTGAGCCTTATCGTTAATGAAAGAGCATTGTTGTAGACACCAGACAAACGTTAGATCTGTTTCAGGTTAGAGCAAGAGCAGACGTTGCTACAGTGTGCTGTTTGGATGGCAGAGATGTCAAGGTCAAGTATATGGGTGTACAGTTACTTGGGAGCTACTTGTAATGTTAACTATGACGGTAAGAAGTTACAGCTTGTGCCCCTGCACGTTTATAATGCTAACCACAGAGACTTGAATTGAATACTTGTGTACAAGAGGAGGGTACTTACTGTATAACTACTGGTAGTACTTGCTCTAAGTATGTACATCAAAGATGTAGCTTTTTCAGAAAAGGAATTCCATGCGAATGAAATAAGACCATCATGATTATACTGAACACTCATTGTGTTGGTCTTCTAAGAGTATTGCTACCTGCATTGTTGCTCATAGAGGCCACTGATATTGAATTATTGTCAAAAGCAATGCATGCATGTGTGCGCGTGTGTGTTTGAATGTGTGTGTGTCTGTGTGCGTGTGTGTGCTTGCATGTGTGTTGATAAGATGGGGAGGGGGGGGGGGGGTGTCACATAAGAAATGTCCTTTTTAATCAGCAAAAACATATAAAATGACTTGGGAGCAAGGGAAGCATGTTAATGCAGTTCATTTGCATACGCTCGTCAGCAAGGATACGTTAAAAAAACAAACTGGATTTGTCAGTTCATTTCACATTATTCCATTGACTATCTGCCTTTGTTATATGTTAAAGATAAAGCCGGAAATCAAATTGAAGAAAAGGGCAAGCTGCTATCTCTATAAATGAGCAACAGCTCATCAGTCTTGTTTGAATCATAGATTTCTATGGCAAAAAGGCAACGTGCATGCAAGGCACTCTCAAAAAGGGTTCCGTCTGACATTGGCAGAGTTTGCAAAGGATTGTGGGCGGCATATTTAAGAGTCACTTCATTTTGTCTGACAATGGACAATCCTTCCTAAGAGATCAGGATGAGAAAGTTGTCCAGAAACTGGTTCAATCTACCTGTGTATTCTCCCAACATTGTCTTTTGAAAATATACTCATATCAATCTGATATTACTACAGTATTACAAAGACATTTTCTGAATGGTATTTGCAATAGTGTGGGATAGTATATTTGTGTCTCGGTTACATGATAATAAGCTCATACAGTCGTGCGTGACCTCATCAATGTAGGTAGGCTCTGCGTACATGTTAGCCCTGCCCAGTCATCACATAGTCCATCACATAATATATCCATTATATCCTTCAAGGGTTCATTTGATGGCCTTTCCCTTTATTACTAGACAATGACTGCAGTCAAGTTCTAGAGAAGAAGAAAGTATTCATAAGCAGCCCACAGACCTTATTCATATTTTTGAGATAATAGTCAACAACAACCAACAGTGTTGGAAGAACGGATGGCTAAAGAACAGACAGGCCTTATAAGTCTTCCAGGGTGCGTTAGCAATATGCTTCACTCCCACATCCTCTGTATCATGTGTGTACTGTACATGTGTAACGGTTTGATTCAAAGTGATGTTTTTTGTATTTATGTTGTTCTGTCTAGCCTTGTCAGTTGGTGGGTGTCTGGGTTGGCACTGGTTAGAAGCAGAGAGCGATAGCTATAAGCTTGAGAGAGAGAACGATATTAAGAGCGAGAGCGAGTCGTCCTTGAGCCCTGTGAATTGTAAGTGTGTGTGCATGCAGGTGTGTGTGTGTCTGTGTGTGTTTAGGTTGGGGGTGTCCCTGACTCCACAGGAGTCTGGACATAAACTGGTCTCACTCTACTAAAAGTGAACTCGTTATGCTAGTGCTTAAGCCCATAAAATTATTTTTTATGATTATAATCATGTGTTATAGCACACTGCCACTGTTACTAGGCAGCATACTAATCAACTTAATATTGATATTGATACAATATTTTGTTGACCAAAGTAGAACTCACTTTATTGTTTCTGAAGCTTGACCCCGCCAGTTGCAAGGGTAGAATACACCATTATCCTTCTTAAGAGAGGGGAAGTCAACACAAACAACCAGCAAGCAAGAAGGCAAAAACAGACTCTGCTTGTGTATTCCCTTTAGCTTGACGGTGTGTGCTCTGGGCCGCTGAAACCATCCTTAATGGCTGGGAGGCCTCTGATACATTGGGAAACCATTCAATAACACCAACTGTTGTTTTCCCATTATTGGAAGCCATGAGAGGAAGGGAAAATAAGGCAAGAGTAAAGTGATTCACATCAAATGTAATGTGTCTCTTTAATGGAGAATTACGCCTAGACAAGTGTCGCAGTAGGGAGATAAGAGCGTGTGTTTACTGAAGTAACCCCTTGGTTTTAAGTGCTATTGTTAATATCATAATTGTAGCATTGCGGCAGCTTCATGACAATGGCATTGCTCCGTTTCATTAAGGCGTGTAATTGGAGGAATTCTGATAGGATGGGCCCAAGTAGCATAATTATGCCGCGCCCGCTGTGTTCACTGTGTAATTATTGCATCCAAAACTGTGTTACAGTTTGAGAAAGTTCTGAGAGTTAGTCCTCCAACCACAAGTGTGAGAACATAAGCTGTACTTAATAAGAAATAAGACAATTACATTTCTATGGGCGGCAGGTAGCCTAGCGGTTAAGAGCTTCCCCAAGCCGACTAGATGAAAATCTGTTTTTGTGCCCTTGAGCAAGGCATTAACCCTAATTGCTCCTGTAAGACACTCTGCTAAATGACATCTCTATTTCCATTCATCATGCACTGAAAATGTACTCTAATGCTTCTCGTTCTCTTGCGGTTTTAGCCATTGCTCTTTTTTAATGCATTGCTTATCAGATGGATTGACTGTGGTTGACCGCTGTGATATCCTTCTCTCTTACAGGATGGAGGACTCTAGTTTGTGCCTTGGTGTGTCTTCAGCAGTATCGGACGCTGACAGAGACCATCTGAGCAATGCAGTGCTAAATGGCCGATACCCCATCAGTCAGAAGCTCCACCAGCTGACGGCCCAGCTGGGCCACGCCTTTCCCGACCTACAGAGCCGACAGCAGATCCCTGAGGAGAAAGCTGCCACTCCATTGGATGAGAAGAGCCACGCTGCCCTGGCCAGTCAACCAATCAGCAGTCAGATGGCACTGCTCGCCAACCAGCTCAACCGGGACATAGATGCAAGTGCCCTGGCCAACCTGAATGGGCGTGTGGACCTGCAGCAGTTTCTCAACGGGCAGAACCTGGGCATCATGTCCCAGATGAACGACATTGAAGACGATGCCCGCAAGAACAGGAAGTACCCGTGTCCGTTGTGTGGCAAGCGATTCCGTTTCAACAGCATCTTGTCGCTGCACATGCGCACGCATACAGGTGAGAAGCCCTTTAAGTGCCCCTACTGCGATCATCGGGCAGCACAGAAGGGCAACCTCAAAATCCACCTACGCACCCACAAGCTGGGAAACCTTGGTAAGGGACGCGGCCGCGTCCGTGAGGAGAACCGTCTTCTACATGAGCTGGAGGAGAGGGCCATCCTGAGGGACAAGCAGATCAGGAGCAGCAGCCTTCTTCAGCCAGCCCAGCCCTTGCAGCACCAGCCACACCTTGGCCCTCAGACCCAGCAGCAGCAACAGCCTGGCTCTGCCTGTGGCCTCCTCACCCCCACCAGCCTGGGCACTCCAGACTCCCTCTCCCAGCCATCGTCTTCCCCCAAGCCGGCCGGCGCCCAGGATGACCAGGCCCTGAATCTACCCACTGGATTCCGCTGCACCTTTTGTAAGGGCAAGTTCAAGAAGCGTGAGGAGCTGGATCGTCACATCCGCATCCTGCACAAGCCCTATAAGTGCACCTTGTGTGAGTTTGCTGCCTCGCAGGAGGAGGACCTGATCAGCCATGTGGAAAAAGCCCATATCACGGCCGAGTCAGCTGCAGGACAAGGTGCAGCTGGCGGCGCTGAGAAGCCTGCCAACGAGTTCCGCTGTGAGGTGTGTGGCCAGGTCTTCAGCCAAGCCTGGTTCCTCAAGGGCCACATGCGCAAGCACAAGGACTCATTTGAACACGTCTGCCAGATCTGTGGTCGTCGCTTCAAGGAGCCCTGGTTCCTCAAGAACCACATGAAGGTCCATCTCAATAAGCTGGCCATCAAGAGCAAGCCCCCAGCAGAGGACATAAACACTGTCAACACCATGAACAGCATGGCCCAAGAGGCCCACGCTAACCTCTACTCACGCTACATTTCCTGCCTGCAGGGCGGCTTCTTATCCCCAGACAAACAGGGTCTTAGTGAGCAACACCAAATGCTGGCCAAAGCCGGCATTGCCATGAAGGAGAAGGAGATGCTGGGGAAGCTGCTGGGCCCCATGGCAGGAATGGGCCATGGTCTTGGTGAGGGGGAGAAGCGCTCTCTCCTGGGCTGCCTGAACCTGGTACCCCCTCTGAAGTCCAGCTGCATGGAACGCCTCCAGGCGGCTGCCAAAGTGGCAGAGATGGACCCACTGAATAGCTATCAGGCCTGGCAGATCATGGCACGAGGCATGGCCATGGACCGTGCCTTTATGCCCAAGGAGCAGCACCATGAGCAGCACCATGAGGAGATGGCAAATTCTGCCGGCATGGCCTTCACTAAAGAGAAGCATGACTACCCTATGATGGGCTCCAACGATGGCTCCAAGCAGAAGCAGCACAGCGAAGCTCTGCATGGCTCGAAGGCCGGCAGTGGAGCCATGATGCCCCTGAAAGACGACGGAGTGGGCTTCGACAGCCACCGTGACTTTATGCCCCATCATGGTGGCCATGGCATGGGCCTGAGCCACGGCCTTGAGTACAACCACCTGACTAGCCTGAAAGAGAAGCCCACAGAGTGTCCTGACTGTGGCCGGGTCTTCAGGACCTACCACCAGATGGTGGTCCACTCTCGGGTGCACAACAAGGAGCGGCGGCCCATAGAAGCCATCCAGCAACAGAACAACACCACAGGACTGGATGAGCGGCATGGCTCAGCCAGCGACCCAGAGTCCCAGTCCATAAGCAGGTCCACCACCCCTGGATCCTCCAACGTGATGGAGGAAAGCGGAGCCGGAGGAGGCCACTCCCAGACTGGCAGTGTCCAAGACGACAGCCCACACCCTTCCTCCCCATCTTCAGGTAAGACTAAGTCATTACTATACCCTGAATAATGATCAATCCCATAGTCACATTATCCTTACTATCAGGACTCCAATGTATACTTCATTGTTTATGTGGGGAGGAAACGTAAGAGGAGACCATTGTGTCCAAAGATTAATAAGTCCTTACACAAAGATTAATTAGTTGATGGCTGGCACAAGGTCTCTGACAGACACCATTTGCTTTGACATCGCTTCTACACAACACTGGACCCTAAGGAGTCCACTTAGGCTCACTGGAGAGAGAGGGGGGACGGGGGGGATCTGATCAAAACTGCCTGTTCAAAAGCAGAAAAAAGCCTACCACAAATCCGAGCTGCACATTCCATGCATAACTCAGATACTTAACGCCTCTGTTCAAATACCCATCAAACACCCTCACAGAGCCTGCTTATATAGGATACTTTCTGCACACTGTTTTTACTGGAGAGGCCTATCTAAACACACACACACATGAAGGCATGAACACACAGACACATTTTGAGTCACACACTCACACAAAGCAATCATATGAAGATGCTCAACTCCCATGACGGAGCTGTTACTTGTGTCATTCACACTGGCACATAGAACACAGACACAGTGTGGTAAAGAACATGCTCTATACAGACTAGTATGTGTCCCTGTGTAACATTAGTCAAGACTACGAGCGTGGGCCAGACATATTATGAGTGATTAAAACATCTCGTTAAACATGGGAGGGAAAGCGATTCCACCATAGCCAAATAAGCAAAAGCATATAAAGTGCATGTTTAGCAGGATTAAGAGAGTGGCTGTTCCTAATGATTAGATAAGTTTTAAAGGTAACTTTTCCATTCCTCAGGGTGGAACACCACAGTTAAGCAGCGCGCCCGTTAATTAGGCCATGACTATGTGATAATCAGTTGGTTTAAGCTAAACAAGACACTAATTAAAGATATACATATAAAGCGGGTCAAAAAAAATTGAACTTCATTTGCGGAGTGAAATGTGCTTTTAAGTCGTTTAAAAAAAGTGCCTTATGCTTAAGGCTCTAAGTAACTTAATTCCAACAGTACAGACAAAATTGTTTATTTACTCACAGTAGCATAGTCCTTATCATCCTCATGTAGTGTGATGGGTTTGAACATGGAATGGGCTATGTTTATTTTAATCTAAGAAATAATAACAGACAACCCCCCACCCCAATTAGGAATTAATGAAAATGAGAGTGAGATAAAAACGTATTTTCTTTATAGAGACTATTAAACATAACACTTTTCAACAGGGTTGGGGGGTGGGGTATGTTGCGGAAGTAATTATCTTCTGAATTTTAATGCAGGGAGTTTTATTTATTTCTCTTCTGGTTCTCAAGTACTTTGAATCAGAGAAGTGTAGCTCATGGCATTTAGTTAACTTTCTAAGTATTTGCATACAGTTGAAGTCGGATGTTTACATACACCTTAGCCAAATACATTTAAACTCAGTTTTTCACAATTCCTGACATTTAATCCTAGTAAAAATTCCCTGTTTTAGGTCAGTTAGGATCACCACTTTATTTTAAGAATGTGAAATATGTCAGAATAATAGTAGAGAGAATTATTTCTTTCATCACATTCCCAGTGGGTCAGAAGTTGACATACCCTCAATTAGTATTTGGTAGCATTGCTTTTACATTTTTTATCTTGTGTCAAACGTTTTGGGTACCCTTCCACAAGCTTCCCACAATAAGTTGGGTGAATTTTGGGCCATTCCTCCTGACAGAACTGAGTCAGGTTTGTAGGCCTCCTTGCTCGCACATTCTTCTTTAGTTCTGCCCACAAATGTTCTATAGGATTGAGGTCAGGGCTTTGTGATGTCCACTACAATACCTTGACTTTGTTGTCCTTAAGCCATTTTGCCACAACTTTGGAAGTATGCTTGGGGTCATTGTCCATTTGGAAGACCCATTTGCGACCAAGCTTTAACTTCCTGACTGATGTCTTGAGATGTTGCTTCAATATATCCACATAATTTTCCTTCCTCATGATGCCATCTATTTTGTGAAGTGCACCAGTCCCTCCTGCAGCAAAGCACCCCCACAACATGATGCTGCCACCCCGTGCTTCACGGTTGGGATGGTGTTCTTCGGCTTGCCAGCCTCCCCCTTTTTCCTCCAAATGACATTGGTCATTATGGCCAAACAGTTCTATTTTTGTTTCATCAGACCAGAGGACATTTCTCCAAAAATTACGATAATTGTCCCCATGTGCAGTTGCAAACCGTAGTCTGGCTTTTTTATGGCGGTTTTGGAGCAGTGGCTTCCTCCTTGCTGAGTGGCCTTTCAGGTTATGTCGATATAGGACTTGTTTTACTGTTGATATAGATACTTTTGTACCTGTTTCCTCCAGCATCTTCACAAGGTCCTTTGCTGTTGTTCTGGGATTGATTTGCACTTCCTGAGCGGTATGATGGCTGCGTGGTCCCATGGTGTTTATACTTGCGTACTGTTGTTTGTACAGATGAACGCGGTACCTTCAGGCTGATGAACCAGACTTGTGAAGGTCTACAATTTTTTTTCTGAAGTCTTGGCTGATGTCTTTAGATTTTCCCATGATGTTGAGCAAAGAGGCACTGAGTTTGAAGGTAGGCCTTGAAATACATCCACAGGTACACCTCCAATTGACTCAAATTATGTCAATTAGCCTATCAGAAGCTTCTAAAGCCATGACATCATTTTCTGGAATTTTCCAAGCTGTTTAAAGGAACAGTCAACTTAGTGTATATAAACTTCTGACCCACAGGAATTGTAATATAGTGAATTATAAGTGAAATAATCTGTCTGTAAACAATTGTTGGAAGAATTACTTGTGTCATGCACAGAGTAGATGTCCTAACCGACTTTGTTAACATGAAATCTGTGGAGTGGTTGAAAAATTAGTTTTGATGGGTATGTAAACTTCCGACTTCAACTGTATGTGTGATGTGAAGAACTTCCCAATTATCAAAAACTTGAAAAATCTCTAAATATGTTCTTTCAAATATTGCCAATTGAAATTACATAAAAATAAAACCTACTTCAACTGAAAAATATTGGGTATTCATGTTGCAAAAAATACTTGAACATCACACACACACGCACGCACGCACGCACGCACGCACGCACACACACACACACGCACACACACAAATGTTGCAGACATGAACACACACTCTCTCGCTCTCTCTCTTCAACTCTCTCTCACTCGATCTCATTCTCTCTCTTTAGTCCTCTCTGTGCTGTCCTGACCTGCCTCCTCCTCTGTCCCTCTCTGAGTGCTGTGATGGAGTGTGGTCGCCAGCTCAAACCCCTGTGTTTTTCCACTGTACAGGGGGATGCAGGCATCATGCCAACTCCCTCCTGCTGGCTCTAACAGGCCTTAAAGTTGACCTTGAGGGTCCCCCACCTTCATTTGGGGGGGGGGGGGGGGGGGGGGGTGTCTGTGCGGGTGGGGCTGACATTGTTACAGGTACAGCCTCTTGGTTCTCTCTCGCAGTCTCTCCATTCAGGCACAGTTCACCTGCTTTCTGTTGTGAGACCCAGGAAGCTGTGTATACACCATTCCACCCCAACAACGGGGTCAAAGGGGAAA
This sequence comes from Thymallus thymallus, assembly GCA_023634145.1. Lineage (NCBI taxonomy): Eukaryota > Metazoa > Chordata > Actinopteri > Salmoniformes > Salmonidae > Thymallus > Thymallus thymallus. Next base: position 6,871,994 of record CM042381.1, read on the forward strand.
GAAACACTAATGATGTACAAATGTAAAACATGAAGGGGTTTTGTTTTATTGTAGTCTGTATTTCATTACCGACAGCACAAAGCCTTCAACGCTTTTCTTCCGTCATAACATTGAGTTTGATTATTTGGGGCACCTAATTTAGAAACTGAGGTGTGTGAGAAAATGTGTCTGCAGCTAATGTGAAGGAAGGTGTAATTTGTGTGTGAGCGTGTGTGTGTGTGTTTGTATATGAGTGTATGCGTTGCATGAATGTGTCAGTGTTTTTAAGTGAACAGGATGTGGCTGGCTATACCTCTCTGTTAGTCTTAATATTTCCCTCTTGCATTTTTTGCTTGTTGAGAATTGTTTTATTTTATTGTAAGGCTGTGTGTGTGTGTGTGTGTGTGTGTCTTGAAAACATTGAGAACCATCACCATACCGCCAACCTCGCAACCACCTTCCCACTGCAATTTTGAGTTAAACTTGAATTACAGTAATCAACAATAACATCTCAACTGTGAATGAAGGTTGAGACAATCTCCTTTGTCTTTGACATTGCACTTGTTTAAAGGCTTTGAAGACTAAAAAATGTCCTTCAGAGACCTTCCTTCTTTCATCCACAGTAATAAAATGCTTTGTATTTCATAGAAACGCCAGAACCTTCTTTTTCATTAGTACAGTTTTTCCCCATCATCTCTTTTATTTTTGTTATTAGGTTTACAGATTGGTTAGACTTTGGAAGGAATCTATTACTTCAGATTTCAGAGTTCTCCGGTTCTCTCTTGGGCTTGATAAACAAGAGTGTTCCTATTTGATAGTGTCTCTCTCTGAATTCATTATGCTCGGCCTGTAGAGCGACATGCCCTGTAGAGTGCAGGTCTTAAACAGAGGCTTACCCTGAATGGCAGAACAGAACCCATTGAAACCTGATGTAATACTATGTAAAGCAGAGCTGCCAGTGTGTTGTAGGATGGGGGGTATTTATGTTCACATCCATTGTGGATTCTAAAATTTAAGAAAAAAGAGAGATGGAGAGATTAGGACGAACTGAAGGCAAGTAAAAAAAAAAAAATCTGGTTGGGCCTCTTACAGACTATGGAGATTCCATTGGTTGCTAGCGTGAAGCGTAAGTAAGCAATTCACTGTTAAAGGCGCTGCATGGTCAATCCAACGTCTGCATTGGCCTTGCAGCGTTTACGGTGATGTGGCCTCTGCAGAAGTCAGGGCATTCATACTTGCGCTTTGCGGAGCAGCGCAGAGCTGTTGTGAAGGACGTTGTCAAGGAAGTGAGTTTGTGTTCATACAGGACCTCCTGCCCCCACCTACCATCAACCAATCATGTCATCATTGTTACGGAATTTGGGAGGCACTCAGCGATGCGGAACGAAGCTCAATTTGGCCTCTGAGTGCCTCCGGAGGCTCCGCAATTGCGTCACACCCTCCATACGGAGTTTCCGACCACATTTTCGTATCAAGCCTAAATTGGCTCTTAGTCTACACCTGTTTTTTTGCGAAGCATGTGACAAATACCATTTCATTTGGGCTGTATGGAGAAATAAAGAGTGCCAAGACAGAAAGAAAGAGAGAGACAGAGAAAAGAAGAGAGAGAGTGAGGCAGAGAGACAGAGAGAGATAGAAAGATGTGGAGCAAAGGGAAGGATGACAACCAGTTTATGCAAATTGCTTGCTGCTGAGAAAGGAGCGTACAGTATGATCATGCAGCTACTCTGAACCTGGTCTCATCAGACTGTAGAGAGACAGGGGCTTTTCTCAAGGCCTCGAGCAGGAGCACCTCCACTCCACCCCTCGCTCCGGCTACAAACCTACTGCTCCTTTTCTCTGGAGAATCCCCCATGTCTAAATATTTTTAAGAGGAATAGCTTTTTAACATGGCAAAGATTAGTCGTATATCCCTAGGTCTTTACAGCTCTCAAACAAGGAGGCAAAACGCTTGCTCCATACAAATTGAAATTGGATTTGCCGACTGACGCCTTAGGTTATAAAGCATGGATATTCATCTAATTACGTAATTACAATGGGGGGTAATTACACATGCAGACTTACTGTTACATTGTAATTGCTGTGTAATTAAAGCAAAAATAACTAGAACTGTTCATGCCCAAGTTGATAGAAATGCTCAGTGAGTGTCAAAAAAGTAGCTATCTGAAACCTCTCTACATCTGTCTGCGTTTGTCTCCGTGGAAACCAACTCCGATATAATATTGTTATTCAATCCCACCTTGACTGTCACACTAAGAGTTGCATTCTATCCATCTCTCATCATCTTTCTAGCCTCAGAGGCAAGACTACGGCCTCTGTTCAGATATGAAGTGGCAACCAAGAATGAGACCAAAAATAGATATAGATGTGAAAGGAGAAACAACTAAGGGAATTCGTGTCATACAGTAAATGGCATTGAAAGTGTGATTTAAAAGCCCGGTGGTTTGAAGGCCTGTGAAAATGGAGGAGAGTCATTGGTCTGGTTGGCTTCTTCAAAGGCAGGAGCTAGTATGGCGAAGTCAACAGGTATCTGTGGCATCACAGAGAGTCTCCTACAGTACGCTCTTTCTCACAAAGATACAGTTCCTCTCTCCCAGTGAAGCCAAACCTTTGAAATGAGAACAGTGTTCTGTGTGTGTGTTTTTTTTTAAATTTTTTATTGCTAATTAGGGGGGATATTTGGATGAATTATGTCAATGCCTTCTCTCTCTCTTCCTATCTCCATCTTTCTCCTTGTCTCCATCTTTCTCTCTATCTCTCTCCCTCTCCCGCTCTATCTCTCTCCCGCTCTCTCTCTCTCTCTCTCTCTCTCTCTCTCTCTCTCTCTCTCTCTCTCTCTCTCTCTCTCTCTCTTGCTCTCCCTCTTCACTTATTTCTTTCACTTTGTAATTGACATCCGGTTCTCTTTTTTGTCTTTCTGTATCTGAGGACTTGCCTGCTTCAAACCTGTGGTACAGCCACTCTTTTGAAGACTAGCACCTCAAACTGGCATGTCATATCTGTATTTTTTATATGTCACAAAACTCTAATAGAGGCAAATTCATTACAGAGCTGTATTTCAGTGCAGTAGGTCAGGGCTCTGGTGTCTTTAAGTGCTAAAAGTTTTATTCAATGCACTAATTGTCAGTGTGCTCTACTGATTGACATGTCTTGGATAAATGTAGGCTTAGTATTTTTGTACACGCTTGCACAATATAAAAGGGCAATTTATTTCTCTTCAACGGCTCATTCGATTTCTCTCCCTTTTTCATACTCACTGTCTCTATCTCTCTCTCCCCACACTCTCTCTCTCTCTCTCTCTCTCTTAGACTCAATTTGTAAATATTACCCATGGTGGGAATAAGCTAAGCCTTTTTAGATATTTAAAAATTGAAATTGTATTCCAAAGTGTATTTGAAAGAGCACCAGTCAGTGTCGTTTTCTCTTGCTCACCGTATTCCTGGGTGGTTATCACCGGGCAGTCCTTATGAAACATTTATCAGGCTGTTTTATGTCTTAATGATCGCATTAGGATTCCCCACTTGGTTATGGAGCTGGAGCAAAGAGATGTGCTGTTGAGAGAGAGAGAGCAAGAGAGAGAGAGAGTGAGTGAGAGAGAAAGAGAAAGAGAAAGAGAAAGAGAGAGAGAGAGAGAGAGAGACATCTGCATTGCTTGCTGTTTGGGGTTTAGGCTGCTGAAAACTTGTGGGTTGATTGATTGATTGTAGAGAGAGAAAGAAAGAGAGAGAGGGAGCGGGAGAAAGAGAGGAAGAGAGATCGAGTGAGAGAGAAAGAGCGAGGGAGCGCGAGAGAGAGAGAAAAAGAGAGAGATAGGGACAGTGTTAGAGAGTAAACTGCCTGCATAATACCAACCACTCTTTAATTCCACATCTTTGCCAAAACATTGCTTACCTTTCCCCCGAACAAGCGTCCTTGGCACGTCACACGTTTTCTCCCTCGTTCTCCCCATTTCTGTTTTATGTTTTTATAATTAAAACATAATATTTATCTTTCCATAACAGAAGGCTGCCTTACTGTGGTAGGTAGACTGTTTGAATATTAATATTCTACATGCTATCTCCTCCAGTGTCTGAGGAAGTGTCATTGGTGAAATAGTGAAAGTGAAGGTGACTCGCCCTCTGTTCATTCAGAGAGCTGGGAACCAGAGCAGGGTTGCCAAGTTGAGCTGATTGAACATGGAAGAGATTGTGAAGAGGTTTGACTAAATTAACATGAGGTACATGTTGTGGGAATTCATCATGTCGTATTTACCTAGCCACAGTCCAGATGCATAGAGTAAGTACTCTGACAAAAATAACCCTTTATCCAAAAGTTTAAACTTGAATTGAAACTTTGATTACATAAAAGCCTTCATGCAGGGGTTGTTTTTTTGTCTCTGACAGGGATAGTTAAATGAGAGGAACGTAGGGTTCCTTGTTTCACTGGTGACAGCTGTCTGACTCTGTCAATGCTGAATTCCTCCAAAATGAGTCTGGGCTCTCAGACAGAGAATGCAAATGGATGGCCGGGTGGGTGGCTGGGTGAGAGAGCTTTGTTTGAACAAGTTAACTTGGGCATGATTGGGGTTCCTCCCGTGTGAAAGAGCAAGTGAATACATTGACCTTTGTCTCATTAAAAATGGAGGACCAGCCATATGATACCATGACAGAGGAATCTTTCTCTCTTTTCCTTATTTCTCTCTCTCTCTCTATCTCTCTTTCTCTCTCTCTCCCTCTCCCTCTCTCTCGCTCTCTCTATACACACATACACGCATGCACACACACACACATAAAAAAAAAAACAGTGCTATGGGTGATGTCATATTTTATTTTATCACCACTGGCCATGGCATGGGGTCACTCATTACAGAGAGATGAGTATTTCTCTCCCACTCCTAACCCCACTGACAGGTCACATAAAACAGCCCTTTGTGTCAACATCGGGGTGCTGACTTGAGCCAGATAATGACATGAACATTTTGCCTCTTTTTTAGCAAAAGTTATCTCCTAATCAGAAAGAGGAAATCAAATGGGGAAGATAAATTAAGTCCAAGGATTAAGATCTTCATTTTTTTTTTGCCTGCACATTCCAATTGTTCTTAAGATATTTGGCAATGTCAATTAGTAAGTGAGCAGAGCTAGCTGATGAACACAATTTTCCACTAGACTGAGCACCCTATTGTTGTGGAGTGAACAGCAGATTTCTGAGGTCATTATCATTCCCCGTTAGCCTGGCCCAGCTGCTCCTCTCGGCTCCAGCCAAACTCTACACCACGGCTCAGGGTAGCACGCAGCAACAGGGGGCCGCCAGGGAGGCGGGGGCTGGCAGGCTGGAGAGAGAGATAGAAAGAGAGAGGGAGACAGAGACAGAGAGAGGGAGAGAGAGAGAGAGAGAGAGAGAGAGAGAGAGAGAGATGGAGGGCAAGTGAGAGGAAGGGACAAATGAGGGACAGAAATAGAGGGATGGAGTGAGGTTGGGCGCCAAGGAAGGATGGAAAGATGGGGTTGAGAACATAAGAAGGGCATGATAGGAAATGGGCATGATAGAGAGAAAGGGAGAAATGCTGAAACTATCTATCTAAGACATGCGAGAAAGCTGTCTCTACACTAACACCCTTCTCTGCTTCATCGGCCCTCTGAAAAAAAAAATAAGTCTCCCACGTGTGTCTCTGCTCACTGTAAATTCCATGGTGGTGTGTTGAGGATGTGTTTGAGCTGGTGTTCAGGTTGGAGCTGGAGGAGAGACAGACATAGCGATGTTCTAAAGAGCAGTATCCACTGAGCCCTGCTCTCCCACCAAAACCCTGCTCAGACTCAGCTCCTCTGTCCTGGATCTGGAGCTCAGGAGTGCTTAGACACTAGCAGTTCTCTTCCCCAGCAGGCTCACTCGTTCTCTCTCTCTCTCTCTCGCTCTCTCGTTTCTTTCTTTCTTTCTTTCTTTCTTTCTTTCTTTCTTTCTTTCTTTCTTTCTTTCTTTCTTTCTTTCTTTCTTTCTTTCTTTCTTTCTTTCTTTCTTTCTTTCTTTCATTCTCTCTCTCTCTCTCTCTCAAAATTGTCCCTTCCGCTCACCTTGAGTGTGTTGTAGAGTGAACCTGGTTTCTCTGGCCGAGTACGGGTCCATGTTTGCAGGAGATTTGAGCGTTGAGCAGGGAGCTTGTGCTATGTGTGCGTATATCACCTAGGCTCAGAACAGCCAGGCCGTTTAAGGGAGAGAGGATGACAGTAAAGCTGCTAAGGGGACAAGGACTCAGATGACAAGGCAAGGGGAAGGAGAGGGCGCCACAGCGTGCACTGGTTACGTGACTCACGTATCTCTGATAGGTTGGCGCTTCCTTTGAACGCACAGCGAGGTTTGAGAGCTGTAGTACTATCAAAGATAGTCTAGGTCAGGGGCAAGTATAGGGGTTTCCGCCACTCAGGAGAAGTGTCATTGGACAAGTACAACTATCTTAGACAAGGTGTCACATGTGTAACTGATAGTAGTGAGTATTGCACAAGGACATACAGCAGGGTTCCCCAACTGGCGGTTTTAGTTTTCTGATAAAAAAATAATAAAAATAATCATATATATATATATATATATATATATACACTACCATTCAACAGTTTGGGGTCACTTATAAATGTCCTTGTTTTTGAAAGAAAAGCTAATTTTTGGTCCATTAAAATAGATTATTTATGGAATATCTACATAGGCGTACAGAGGCCCATTATCAGCAACCATCACTCCTGTGTTTCAATGGCATGTTGTGTTAGCTAATCCAAGTTTATAATTTTAAAAGGCTAATTGATCATTAGAAAACCCTTTTGCAATCATGTTAGCACAGCTGAAAACTGTTGTGCTGATTAAAGAAGCAATAAAAGTGGCCTTCGTTAGACTAGTTGAGTATCTGGAGCATCAGCATTTTTGTGGGTTCGATTACAGGCTCAGAAACAAAGAACTTTCTTCTGAAACTCGTCAGTCTATTCTTGTTCTGAGAAATGAAGGCTGTTCCATGCGAGAAATTGCCAAGAAACGGAAGATAAAACATTCAATACCCTGCTGTTTTACATTAGTTAGCATCGGAGAAAATAAGGTTTTCCTTCATATTACACAAACCATCCTGATACTTGCATCTTAAGGAGGCCTTTTTAAAAATGATTAAAGGTTCTTTGACTCAATGTACAAAAAACTATGGAAGTAAAAAAAGCTCTCTCACTTTTGTACTTGCCAGCTGTACGTTTTAATGTGCTCCCAGTAGTATTTTAACCCCCTCCCGTCACCCCTGGCACCCTTTCCCTCTCGCACCTTTCCATATTCTACTGTATATGTCTAATCCCCCCTCGCCTACCTGTAGAAAGTTTGCGTTAGTTACGAGAGCGGCATCAAAGCGTTGCTCTCAGCTTGCAGCTGCCAAACTCCCTGTCCCCAGTTAGCAGGCATCCAGCTGTCAGGCACAGAGAAGAGGAAGAGAGGGTGGAAATCTCTCACCAGCCATATGGTACCGAGTTCTGCCGGAGCCTCGCCGCTCCGTGGGCAAATGGCAAACTCATATATCTCATCAACACTCTTAATATCCAGGGCTGAGATGGATACATTTTTTTTTTTTTTTCAACCAATACTAGCTAGTAGGTGACGTGTGGTACAATGTTGATGTGAGCTTCTGCCCACTCTTATGTGAATGTGACTATTAGCATTGATAGGAGTAGGTATTATCGAGCATTATGTGTTTGATTAATTAACATTCAAACTCCCTTGATATCTCCCCCTAGATCAGTAGCATGTTTCACTTTATAGAACCCCTTCCGGAAGGCCCCGGCAGTGAGATTTGAGCGGGCCTAACCCCAGAGAAATTGGGCTTTCTCATTTTTCTGTTAGCAGGATGCTATGCCTCCTCCGTTAATCCTTAAAGGCCTGTGCATCCAGGATCTCCTGCTGCAGTGTAAGTAACGCCTTATGGCACCGAAAGCCCCAGTGAATCGCAGGGAATGTTGGCGGTATTAGTGCTACATTACCGCATAAAGCTCAAAAACACTGTCACCCTTAGTGGTGACGAATCCCCCCCTGTTCTTTTGCAAACACCATTACGTTGCCCTGAGTAGGAGTTACACAATCTAATTGGGGGAGAGAGAGAGCTAGAGAGAGAGAAAGAGAGAGAGAGAGAGAGCTATATAGAGAGAGAGAGCTATAGAGAGAGAGAGAGAGAGAGAGAGAGAGATAGAGAGAGAGAGAGAGAGAAAGAAAGAGAGAGCGCTAGAGAGAGAGAGTGATAAAGAGAGAGCGAGCTAAATTGAGAGCAAGATAGAGAAAGAGAGACATAAAGAAAGAGAGACATAAAGAAAGAGAGAGATAAAGAAAGAGAGAGCGAGAGACAGAGAGAGCTAGAGAGAGTGAGCTATAGAGAGAAAGATAATGTGTGTACTATGTGAGAAATCTTTTCTCAACCCAACCTGAAGCGGTCGCCATTACAAGCGAGGCTAGGGGAGATTGATATGGCGGCTGCAGCGTTTTGGAGGGACGGTAACGTTAATGGCCCCACTGGGTTTTTAATGAGTGTTGTGCCCCAAACAAAATGAGCTAATTAGTGTTATCATCCATATATCAGACCCTATCCACACACACACACACACACACACACACAACCATACAACCACACAACCACAACCACACACACACACACACACACACACACACACACACACACACACACACACACACACACACACACACACACACACACACACACACACACACACAGACAGACAAAACCAATATGGTATGCTAAGAAGGCTGATAATGTTCTTTGAACCATGCTGTTGTGCCTACATTGAAACCCATGATTTAAGTATTTTTGATCAGTTGTCCACCTTGCAGTGAGAATTAGGAAACTATATATATATATATATAATAATTATATCATTTTTTAAACTTCTGTTGTGCTGGTATCATCAGCCACAATGTTCCCGTTCTTTATCTTTCATATAGGAAAATACAACAATTGATTCATATCCAGCGTATGTGGATGGACTAGAGATATACTGTATATGTCTTGAGTTGTTCTATCCTTTTATGTCATAGTGCTTTTTCCTCTGAAGCCCATGAAGCCGTGCCCAGTTTGTGAGTGGAGCGATTATGTCCACAGGTTTAAAAGCAGGATAACAATGCCACAAGCAACGTTGGGGAAACGAAAGGATCCGCCGATATCCTGGCATTTGGACTCAAGCCTTGTTACCTGCGTGTAAGCCTGTGATTGTCACGCCACTGCTTCTCGTAGACCACGTAGACTGACCCCCACTTTATTTTGCTGGCACTAAGCCTATTATAAAATCAATAAACAATTGTGCTTTTTTTTGGTCCTTTAAATCTTTTTTCTCCTCTGTATATCCTCTGCGATGAAGGGAAACGGCCCGCGCTCTCAGCCGCGGCTCAGAGTGGCGGTAAAAAACACTGTATCCCGTTTCTCTTCTCCTGCCTGCCAGAGCAGACTCAATTGAGTCTTTAACCAACTGGCCCCCATGTCAGAGTCATTATCCAATTGTGTCTATTCTACCAGTGAGCGTATGTGACCATTAGATGACCCAAGGATCCATCGTTTTCACTTAAAACAGTCATGGGAAAATCCTCTTTTATGACAGCCGCTATCAGAGGAGTAGCTTTGTATTTGAAAGGATATTCTGTACAGAGGGGAAGTATTATTATTTCTAGATATTAATGATACTATATTTTATTGGAAAGTTTAGAAATCTGGACAAATCACCAAAACCGGATCCTTTCTTAGTAGCATTTAACTAAGTTTACATCCACTAATATGCTGCTTACAGTAGTTTAACTAAGTAGTTTAACTAAGTAGTAGTTTAACTAACATTTAACTATGTTTACATCCACTAATATGCTGCTTACAGTAGTTTAACTAAGTAGTTTAACTAACATTTAACTAAGTTTACATCCACTAATATGCTGCTTACAGTAGTTTAACTAAGTAGTTTAACTAGCATTTAACTAAGTTTACATCCACTAATATGCCGCTTACAGTAGTTTAACTAAGTAGTTTAACTAGCATTTAACTAAGTTTACATCCACTAATATGCTGCTTACAGTAGTTTAACTAAGTAGTTTAACTAAGTAGTTTAACTAGCATTTAACTAAGTTTACATCCACTAATATGCTGCTTACAGTAGTTTAACTAAGTAGTTTAACTAAGTAGTTTAACTAACATTTAACTAAGTTTACATCCACTAATATCCTGCTTACAGTATTTTAACTAAGTAGTTTAACTAAGTAGTTTAACTAACATTTAACAAAGTTTACATCCACCAATATTCTGCTTACAGTATTTTAACTAAGTATTTTAACTAAGTAGTTTAACTAACATTTAACTAAGTTTACATCCACTAATATGCCGCTTACAGTAGTTTAACTAAGTAGTTTAACTAGCATTTAACTAAGTTTACATCCACTAATATTCTGCTTACAGTATTTTAACTAAGTAGTTTAACTAAGTAGTTTAACTAGCATTTAACTACGTTTACATCCACTAATATCCTGCTTACAGTATTTTAACTAAGTAGTAGTTTAACTAACATTTAACTAAGTTTACATCCACGAATATGCTGCTTACAGTAGTTTAACTAAGTAGTAGTTTAACTAACATTTAACTAAGTTTACATCCACTAATATTCTGCTTACAGTATTTTAACTAAGTAGTTTAACTAACATTTAACTAAGTTTACATCCACTAATATCCTGCTTACAGTATTTTAACTAAGTAGTTTAACTAAGTAGTTTAACTAACATTTAACTAAGTTTACATCCACTAATATGCCGCTTACAGTAGTTTAACTAAGTAGTTTAACTAGCATTTAACTAAGTTTACATCCACTAATATGCCGCTTACAGTAGTTTAACTAAGTAGTTTAACTAGCATTTAACTAAGTTTACATCCACTAATATGCTGCTTACAGTAGTTTAACTAAGTAGTAGTTTAACTAACATTTAACTAAGTTTACATCCACTAATATTCTGCTTACAGTATTTTAACTAAGTAGTTTAACTAAGTAGTTTAACTAACATTAAACTAAGTTTACATCCACTAATATGCTGCTTACAGTAGTTTAACTAAGTAGTTTAACTAACATTTAACTAAGTTTACATCCACTAATATGTTGCTTACAGTATTTTAACTAAGTAGTAGTTAACTAACATTTAACTAAGTTTACATCCACTAATATGCTGCTTACAGTATTTTATCATTCCACGCTCATGTTGCAGATTGGTGTTCGATGTCTATGGCATGATAGACATTTTTTATTGTCACTTTCTGAAAATGTAATAATCCTCTCGATAAAAATCAACAAACACTGACTTTGACAGCTGATTTTTAAATTGAGCATAAAAATAAAGCAGCATTTGCAGATTTTAATTCCCACTGTCAGTTTAAACTAATGTGTCAAACACAGCGGTAGCAATGTCAATGTAAACCAATTTCATTCCACCAGCTTGAAAGAAGAACTTTGAAATGAAATGTCTGTAGTCTACACACATTTTTTTTCCCACAATTTATTTCATTGTTGTTGTTCATAGTTATGGGTAATCATAAACAACTTAGGAGTTGCTAATGAGACTGTGTTGTACTGTATGTTGGGTTCGTATGGGCCCTCTCCACAGCCGTACCAGTGTGGGCAGAAGTAACAGCTCTCTGTTCTGTGTTAGGTGTTCCTTTTTGCCAATTTGATCTTGTGCCTTTACAGTAGATTAATTTTCCTCCTTACCATACTGTGCTTTAGATACTGAAACAGATTTCTCCAAGCTGTTGAATCCTCTGCTGTGGGTTCCCACTAGCCTCCAGATTGGCTGCCTCTCTTCACTGAAGCCCTGATAGGTTATCCTAATTGGGAAGGCTCTGACCAGCAGGCCCTTGCCCAAACGGTCCCCTGGACTGCGTTATGGGCCCCAGGGACCAGGGAGAGACACACAGGGGCCGCTCACAGGGAGCTCCACCGTGACACTGAGTGGGCCGCTGGCTCCAGCCCTGGGAGAGGCAGGATGGTGCAGGCATGTGTTTCATCTCTCCCATCCAAAGCAGACGGAGGATTGTATCGTTGTCATTAACGTGTCACGCAACCCTGCTCAGTGTCTGCACTGTCAGAGCCTGCCTTAGCGACAATTACCGTGGAAACCAGCTTTTGATCTGCCTGGTTCGAAAGGTCTGTGTAGTGATTGGCGGCTATTTTATTTTCCTCTCGTCCGCTCCGTCTCTATCTCCGTCTCCTTTACCCTCCCTCTGTTTCTTTTGGAGCATGCTCAGTTTGTGTCCTCTGTTGGATACGGGTGTCGTGTGCTCATATTATGGCATTACGGACTGAATGCTTCTTACCCTAGTTTGTATGTTTAGATACTGGTTCCTGGGTAAGCAGTGACAACCCCTGGTCAGTCCACCTCCTCAAGCCCTATTTACGTGGCCTCTGCCACTGAGTCATACTGCTCTGGAGTCACAGAGAGAAAAACACTCCTCTTGCTCTCTGTCTCCATTTCTCTCCGTTTCTCAATGCTATTCCCTTATTTCCACTGGGAGGAACATTGACCTCATTTGTGAGGACAATAACCCCCTTGACTTTGGGGATTAAGACATGAAACCTTTGTGGATTAATTAGGTTTGGAGCTGAATTCATTTTGTCGCTATGGAATGCAAAAAATTTTTTTTAGAAAAATGAGAAAGTGTGTGTGAGCTCTAGGTTGTCTTGTGTTTTTACTGTTTGCCCAGGTGTATACTAGTTTAACAATCTTACTGGCAATAGGCTACAGTGCGTTGGAGCTAGAGTCAGTGCAGTCGACTTTCTAGATCTCCACTTTGGCTTGTCACACATAACGTGCAGGAAGTAGCAGCTCTGACAATGCCGCAGGAGTCATATTGTCTCAGTTGTCTTGGTAACAAAGCAAAGTGTTGGTTTTTCTAAGATCTAGCAGGATTGCAATTGAGATGGTTAACACCTATTGTTTTTTCTTAAGAGCATATGTTACTTGAGATTAACTTTCACGTGAAAAGAGCTGTTAGCAATGTTTGTTTACAAAATACCAAAGGTGTTTAATTCACTGAAGAATGAACAACACAAGTTCAAAACATTGCATATTTTGTTTCTGTATATATTGAAACTGTAGGGTTATTAAAGTCACACCTTTATAACATGGTAGACCGAGTTGAATGCACATTTTTTTCTGCCTATATCTCCTGTTACGCTAACATAGTCCCAGTATATGCCAAGCCAGTGATACTGCCTATGTTGAGGGCCCGCACCATCCCATGCCTGGTTTATACTGGTATACGCCAAACTCCTAGTTCGACGCATTGCTATGGCATTGCATTGTATTCATAATTTGACCTGATGCACTAGCTCAGCAGAGACACAGGATCCATGCTGTCTGTCTCAAAGTTTCCTCCAACACATGGTTCTCCTGCTCTGAACATCAGGCCTCGACCCTGTCTGATGTGAGCTGTTCCCTCTGGAGACAGGACACAGGTTCAGCCAGGGCTTTTGGGGAAGCTCAGTCCTCCCCTGTGTTCCTCCAGCCCCCCCCCTTAAGACACGGGGCTAAGTCGTGGCTGAGCCGCGCAAGCCCCTCGTGGCGACGGATCGGCCAAATGCCACCTCTCCTGGCGTGGGTTGCAGGTGAGGTGCAATCGTGCCGGTGCAGAATGGCCAGAATCAGGTATTTGCTATTAGACACAGAGATGAGGATTCAGAGAAGGACGTGAAATCCCTTTTGGTCCCACACTCTCTGGGTCTTTGAGCCCCGGCCTCATTTCATACCTTTCTGCTGAATCCTCAACAACACAGGATCAGCCTTTTGTCCTGTTTCTTTTATCTCTTGGAGAGACCGTCTGAAAGTTTGGAGAGAAAAGTTTGGAGGACATTTCTGGATTATGTTCATGAGACACAAGCTGCTCACAGTATGAACATGGCACCCATTCATCTATTTCCATAAAGATTATTTTTACATCGTTAGAGTCACTACGCAGTTATTGTTGGATTGAAGTTACGTTACCATGAGAATTCTAGTCGAGTTAAGCTTTACCAAACACCAACTGGAAACACCTCCAATGCAGCCATCAGATAATGGCCAGATGCCACCTATTTCGTTGAGCATTTCAAAGCTACGTATCTGTCCTGCAGAGTTGACAAGTGTAGTGCTCTTCTGAGCCTCCAGCCTGTTTCCTTATCTGGTGCTCTCTACTGCTCACTGTAGCGGTAAGCCTAACATCTGATGGCTTTCTGAAATCCAACGTGTTGGACAGGTGAGATGCTGTAGCGAGCGACACTTTTGAGATGCGTGTTAGCACCGTGTCACCGTTCTCCATCTGTAAGCTTTCTACAGTGTGTATCTACGCACATTACAGTGCATCCAAAAAAGTGGTTTTGCCTGCTTTAGCTACAATTAATAGCTAAAAACTTAGCTATTTCAGGGGACGCAGGAGTACTGTCTCCCCTCACTATTTATTTAAAATCACGTAGTGATATTATTCATTGGGATTTTAACGGTACACATGTGTCTGCTGTCAGACAGAGACAAATGGATACTTGGATCAGAGACCATAGATATTCCTTAGCCAGTATCCCCATATACCCCTTACTAAATGAAGTAGCAGCCACTGATTGCATTGTAAAATCACTCCCTCATTGTAGAGATGTTTTCTCTTTAACTGCAAAGAGTGCATGCTGCGTGGGCTCTTGGAGGGGCTTTGCCTCAACAGACGGGCTCCCACTGCAGTGTGGGGCCAGGTCCAGACATTTTGATGCTTTTTGGGGTGCATTTCCGTCTCTCTGGAAACAAGCACACAAGGACACACCATATTTTCCAGCATGGTGTTGATGATGCATCTAGCTGCTATCTCAATCAGTGTGTTTTTTGTACTGCGGCCTGCTGCCTGACGGAAATAGCTCATAGATTGTATTAGACTGTTGCCAGTGTCTAATTCTCTATGTAGCTATTTATCTCCTGTATTTATCACAGTCTGTTTATCTGACTTTAACAGACTGCCAATGGAGATTATCCAAATCTACAAATGAACTCCAAAATATATCGTAAATCGTAAAAGAACAACACTTTAAAATGTCTGTTCCCCGTTTTGACTGTTTCCCCATACATTGTAATATAAAAACATGTTTCTACTGTATACACCACTGTAGTAATTCATACTATGCAATGGGCTTTCTTCATTAACTATAAATGGACATATATATATTTTTTTGATACCATTCCACTTATTCCGCTCCATCCATTATCACAAGCCCGTCCTCCCCAATGACGTTTCCACCAACCTCCTGTGATAAAAACATGTCTCTACTGTAGTGATTCAAAACTATGCCGTGGGCTTTCTTCATTAACTATAAGTTGACTTCTTTTGTCTCGCATGCACTTGACGTATGCACAGACCAACAAAATAAAGGTCATATTATGAGGTAGTTGTTTGATACATGTTTTGGGAACATTGTGAGATCTGTGGTTTTAGGTCTAAGGCCATTATGAACATAAAATGCAATGCATTTCCAAAGCCATTACTTTTGACAGAGTTGACCTATTCCTGTGGGAATCAGCCATGTCTTCACGGCCATCAGCTATCTGTAGCTGTCACGGAATCAATCTACAAACACCCCGCACTCCCCTCCCCTCTCCTCCCCCCTAAATTAAAGCCACATAACAGCGATCGATGGATCCCTCCTAATCGTGTTAGATGTATTGTTTTAAAATACCAACGCCCAGCTGGTGAATCCTGCAGCTCTTCTGTTTGTCTCTGTTTTAGAGATCAGGTCTCTTTGCCTTCCCCTCTCAATCTCTCCATCCCTCTCCCTCTCTCTCAATCTGTTTGTTTTCAAAGCTCGGGGAATTGGTCCAAATCCTAGGTATCACATATCTGACCATATTTCAAGCTGAAATTAAGCATGTAAAAACCTTTTTCCTTTAAAGGTCAGACATTAGTGCTGGTAAAAATTGATCTGTGGATTTATGAATTTAGCCCTGTGTTGGAGCTCCTTTGTAATGGAAGATTCAGCGGGGAAGCTTAACATTGCATTGTTTTGCTTTGACAACGCAGCCACGAGAGCCACTGCAGCTGTTCCTCCCGCTCACAATGGCAGATTAATTAACACAATCATGTGCTTCTGGCTCTGGCTCAACATGCAGGTCTGCTCTGGGATAGATAGGTAAATCCTATACATGTGTTTCCAGACAGAGAATATTCTTATGATGGGTTTCATAACTAGATATATTTGGTTTGTGACTGGTCATCTCCAAAAAGCCAAGCAAGAGGCCTAACTAATTGGACTGAAGTATATCTGGGAAGTGTTTTCTAGTTCAGAAAAGCACTTCCTCATTCTTTCTCAGGGTTGCCATGGGCATTAGGCGGCTGTTCTAATTAACATTCCGTAGGCCAACCCATCTCCCTTTCTTAGTTAGTTCCCTGACATTTTAAACTGTCTATTATTCCGCCCGGCTTTCAGGTGCAATGCTGTGTAAATGGCAAGTCAAAAAATTATGTATCTTTTTCATACAGTTATCCATCAAGGACCGGTGAGGATCAGTCCTAGTGCTTAAATCATTACAGAATGCTGCGATCTTTCCCGATTGATCACACCCACTGTCATTCTATTACTGTATTTCATCTTATTTCCTCTACTTCGTTTCTCTCTACTCCTTGTTTGGTGTTAACATGACCACAGTTTTTCAATATTTTAACCTTGCGTCATCCTCTCTGTTTATATAATGATCACTTAACAGTCAAGAGTAAGGCAAGGAAGAAATTAGGGCGGTGGCGGCGGCAATAAAAACACTGAAGCAATTATGTTTCTTTCAGCCCAAGCATTCTCACGTTAATGAAATCCCTTATCGTTATAGGGAGGATGGGAAGGAAGGACAGGTGCACGAAATGTAGTTCATTTATCTTTTTTGAGAAAATTAAATAAAAAAAAAGGAATGTCGAGGTAAAGGCAACAAGTGTGGAGAGAGTTTCTCTTTCACATTTTGTCACCATTGGATAGTTCAATCAACTCCTTGTTTTGGGGATTTCGACCTGACGGTATGTATGTGCCTGTGTGCATATGAGAAAAAGAGAGAGAGAGAGAGAGAGAGAGAGAGAAAAGGGGGTGAGAGTAGGAGAGGTGAGAGAGTAGGAGTAGGTTGTATCACATATTTGTGTCTGTTTAAAGGGTAAGACGACACTCCTGTAGCCAACATTTGAAGTATTTACCTCATCACAAGATGTCTGCCCTTTTCCCCGGTGCAGCTCACATGCAGATTAGAGCGCTAGCAGAGGTAGCAGTGGAGAGTGCTTTAATGACGCTAATGCCGAGTGAGATCCTGGCTCCCTTTAAAGGAAGCTATCTGATTGGAAACAGATCTGGGACGCTGGGAGGTTGGCCCTGGCTCGTTTGATTTAATGACCCATTTCCTCGGCTCGTGCCACAAGCAGTTAACGGCAGTCAAGGTGCCCAGAGGTTCGCCGTCATGGGAGTGTACCACCATCTAGGCCCAGAATGAATAGAGAGAGAGAGGGAGTGAGTGAGAGAGCAGCAGAGATAGTGGGTGAGAGATCATTAGAGAGAGAGAGAGAGAGAGAGAGAGAGAGAGAGAGAGAGAGAGAGAGAGAGAGAGAGAGAGAGAGAGAGAGAGAGAGAGAGAGAGGGGACTGTATACATAAAGAAGCAGCCAGGCTTGTGTCTGTAGTTCAGCCAGCCGGAGGTAACAGGTTCAAGTTTAAGGCCCAGGGAGTCACCATGGTTTCCAATATCTAGCAATATGCTCTGCTTCAGAAGTGTTAACCACTCTTTCAATGCAGACTGTCATGGGACATGGTGTTTCATTCCGTCTATTAGGTTCTTACTATACAGTTTGCCACATATTTCATTGGTCATCAGAGCGATCATAGTCAAAAGTTTTTGTCCCATGAGTTGCGTTGACAACACATTTTAAATGGCCGCGTTCCGTGTTTAGAACCCACCAGAGAGAAAGAGAGAGAGAGAGCCTTTACTCTATTTACATGCTCAACCTTCTAGTCAACAGCTCTCCAGGCCTGAGTAGCGGCCTAATGGAGCCAGTCAACTTTGAAAACAAAACTTGAGCACGCTTAGACATATCAAGCTAATGATCAATTATTAATATTCACAATCTTCGGCCTTGATGTCGCTGTATGGATATAGACGGCAAGCAATCATGTCATCCTCTTTGGATTTCGTCTATCCCTGCCCGACCGCCTGCTTCCTGTATGTAGAGATTTATAAATATATAACAGATAGTTCTTAGTGAGAGGAGTTATGCACTCTTATTGCAGATATAGAGATGCAGATTAATTTGTAATTAGTCTTGAAATGTTGAGCCTCTGTAGATAAAGGATTCAAACTTCCATTCTCCATTCCAAAAATGCTGATCACTTAAAAAGAACAAATGCTCTGAGCTTGATAAAAATAGCTTAAGCTTGAATTATTTGTTTTGGCGACAAATACAGACACATATGTTTGAATGCCCTAGCAACACTAAGCGGGAGTAAATTAGTTTTAAGAATAAACCGTTATTGTTTGCTTGTAAAAAGTGTTTAGTGCATTAGATCTGTATAAGAGAATCCTTGTGTCTGGTTAAGTGTCAGTTTGTTGGTACAACGCTAAGAGGAAGACAGGGAGAGAAAGTTTCCACCCCGTCTCAGTTGAACAATGTGATTTCATTTTCAATATCCATCCATGATGTACCGT
This sequence comes from Thymallus thymallus, assembly GCA_023634145.1. Taxonomy (NCBI): domain Eukaryota; kingdom Metazoa; phylum Chordata; class Actinopteri; order Salmoniformes; family Salmonidae; genus Thymallus; species Thymallus thymallus. The sequence continues at coordinate 6,890,665 of CM042381.1, forward strand.
TTCTTTTGGTCGTAGGTTCACATTAATTTACTCCAAATGTCAGATATCTCTCCACGGAAGAAAAAAAGACAGATGGAATAAAGACATTTATTTTGTGAAAATACCAGAATAGTTTTTAGTCGTATAAGGCAGGGGGAGTCTATTAATAGTTGAGTCATCAGCACTGTTGCGATGTTCCGAAATGGCAAATTGTTAGATCCCCAATGGTGATTATTACTCTCTGTCAATGACCTTCATAACAAATTAACATTCCGCCAGTGGAACAGAGCGTGCTCTTTAATAGGGATATGTGTGAGGCGTGGCATTGACTGTGTAAACTGGGTGGACTGGGTGCTATGGGACAAATAGAGAAGGCGAGAGGACAGCCTGGGATTTGGTTGTGACACAGAGATACTGCCCACCACAAACTGAAGGAGGGAGGCAGGTTTTAATTCATTTATTTCATTGGCATTGATCTCTTTTTTTTTTATTTACAGCGGAAGGAAATCACATTTCAATTTGGTTCTTGCCTCCATAATACAGGGCAATTATTAGTATTATCCTTATTAGTGGTGCAGTTTTGGCTGAGCTTGTCTAACCCTGAGGGACTGTTGGAGAGGAGGTAGAGCTGTGGGGAGGGCCACTGTTTTAATACCACTTTGCCAAAATCAGGCCTTTCTCTAATGTATTCTGATAGTATGGCTCACTCACGAGACACCCCGGTGTTTGGAGCAGCAGTATAAATCTTTTTATTTTATTTTCCGAGACACTGGACAAGTTCATATAAGACGAAAACGGGAAACGTCCTTGGTCTCCGGATTTACGACCACCCTGACTATGGAGGGAGAGAGAGCGAGAGAAGAGAGAAGAGAGAGAAAGAGGGATAGTTTCAGTACAATACAGAACAGCTTGAATTGAAACGCAGCTCACTGAAATGCACCTGATAATATGTCTTTAAGTACACATTTATATAATTGAGGTATTGATCAGTATACATTCTCCCCTTGATAATTATTATTTTATTATGGGCTCTTAATGAGACATTGGATTAATTGATGTAGAATAGTGGTTAATGGTTGTGATGCTTAAATAACTCTGATGCTATATATATATATATATATATATATATATATATATATATATATATATATATATGCATTCGGAAAGTATTCAGACCCCTTGACTTATTCCACATTTTGTTATTTTACAGCCTTATTCGAAAATTGATTAAAATGTTTTTGTTTTTTTCTCATCAATCAACACATTTTGACCTTTCTGCAAAAGGTGAACCTTCGACCCAGTCTGAGGTCCTTCGACCCAGTCTGGAGTAGATATTCATCAAGGATCTCTCTGTACTTTTCTCTGTTCATATTTCCCTCGATCCTGACTAGTCTCCCAGTGCCTGCCCCTGAAAAACATTCCCACAGCATGAAACTGCCACCACCATTTTTCACCGTAGGGATGGTGCCAGGTTTCCTCCAGACGTGACGCTTGGCATTCAGGCCAGAGTTCAATCTTGGTTTCATCAGACCAGAGAATCTTATTTTTCATGGTCTGAGAGTCCTTTGGGTGTCCTTTGGCAAACTCCATGAAGGCTGTCATCTGCCTTTTACTGAGGAATGGCTTCCGTCTGGCCATTCTACCATAAAGGCCTGATTGGTGGAGTGCTGGAGACATGGTTGTCTTTCTGGAAGGTTTTCCCATCTCCACAGAGGAACTCTGGAGCACTGTCAGAGTGACCATCGGGTTCTTGGTCACCTCCCTGACCAAGGCCCTTCTCCCCCAGATTGGGCGGGCTGCCAGCTCTAGGAAGAGTCTTGGTGGTTCCAAACTTCTTCCATTTAAGAAGGCTTGAGGCCACTGTATTCTTGGGGACCTTCAATGCTGAAGAAATGTTTTGGTACCCTTCCTCAGATCTGTGCCTCGACAGAATCCTGTCTCGAAGCTCTACGGACAATTCCTTCAACCTAATGGCTTGGTTTTTGCTCTGACATACACTGTCAACTGTGGGACCTTATACAGACAGGTGCGTGCCTTTCCAAATCATGGTCAATCAATTGAATTTACCATAGGGTGACTGCAATCAAGTTGTAGAAACATCTCAAAGATGATCAATGGAAACAGGATGCAGCTGAGCTCAATTTTGAGTATCGTAGCAAAGGGTCTGAATACTTATGTAAATAAGGTATTTCTATTTTTTATGTATAATGATGGTGTTAAGCTTGCCGACATTGGACTCTGATGCATTGAAAATGCGTTCTCTGGAGTGATGAATTACACTTCATCCTCTGGCAGTCCGATGGACAAATCTGGGTTTGGCGGATGCCAGGAGAATGCTACCTGCCTGAATGCATAGTGCCAACTGTAAAATTTGGTGAAGGAGGAATAATGGACCAGGGCTGTTTTTCATGGTTCGGGCTAGGCCCCTTAGTTCCAGTGAAGGAATGTTCCAACATCTAGTGGAAAGCCTTCCCAGAAGAGTGGAGGCTGTTATAGCAGCAAAGTGGGACCAACTCCATATTAATGGCCATGATTTTGGAAAGAAATGTTCAACTAGCAGGTGTCCACATACTTTTGATCATGTAGTGTGTATGTGTTTTTATATATATATATATATATATATACAGTATATATATATGTACAGTATATATTATACTGTACCTGGTGGTAGAGAGACTTGAATGGGATCTGTAACTCCAGTTTATGATTGGCCATTGTGCTTGTTGTTGATTTGGTGTGGTGGAAAATGAATAGGAAATCAATGATAGCAGACGATTAATTTTTTTCATTTTTAAAGGTACAGTGCATTTTTAAAGGTACAGTGCATTTTTAAAGGTACAGTGCATTTTTAAAGGTACAGTGCATATTTAAAGGTACAGTGCATTTTTAAAGGTACAGTGCATATTTAAAGGTACAGTACATTTTTAGAGGGTACAGTGCATATTTAAAGGTACAGTGAATTTTTAAAGGTACAGTGCATGCATGCAGCATTGTTACAGTGGACTGTAAAGATGTTGTATGTTGTTTTCCTGAAACACATGTTGTATTACCAAGTGGTTTTGTTTACCATGATTGTAGGATAGCAATTGTTCACGCAGTGCATGCTATGTTTAGTTTATACAGAGACATATGAGCTATCAGAGACATATGAGCTATCAGTGCATCTTTACTGGATATGCTCTCTTATCTGCTGGCCTCTCTTCCTCTCTCACCTTATCGCCCTGCCTCCACCCTCCTCTCCTCCTCCCCTTCATCCTCCTCCAGTCTGGATCCATAGAAAGCACAGTATCCCTGTGAAGACAGGACCTACTCAGCCTTCACTAATGATAACTACTCACTTCCTGCCAAACAGTGTGCATGATGAATATTTACCCTGATTAATACCCTTCCCCCAACCCTCCTCCTGGCATTTGTGTCCTAAAAGACGCCCACCTCAATAAGTCCCTTCAGCCCAGTGAAATGTCCCCGTCCTCCCTTGCTCCCCTCATGCGGACGGACAGACAGCGGCTTCCGGGTGGACGTCTCTGTCCCACTCCAGCCCTCTGTCCTGCCATCTCTCCCTGGAGCTGTGATCATCCTGCAGAATGATAACGTTAGTGAGACCTCAGTGCTTCTTTAGCTGTGTCTGGGTCTTTTTTCAATGCTCTTTGAAGCCTGAAACAGACTTGACAAGAGAAAACAAAGATGGGCCCGTGCCAGGAAGAAACTTATGGCATCATTCCTGTTCCCCTAGCTCGGCAGAGGCATAGCCTTTACAGAGGGAGAGATGCACCTTCTGTCACTGGTGGAGGAGGAGGCAGGGAGAGGGGGAGAGGGCTACAGAAGGAGGGAGGGGGGAGCAGAGGGGACGTCCACTGTCGGATGTATCCTAAACAGTAGCTTAGCCGTGTTTTTCGCCCATCCAAAATGATACCATGAAATGAAACATTCTTGATATTAAGAGGTGTAGTGTACAGTATATGTCTGTTACTGTCTTCTATTGAATCGCTTTTGTGGCCGGTTCTATAGTTTATTAATGAGATGAATGATTCCTTATGGCGCTCCACATGATTTCATGTGTTGTAGTTCAATAAGGCTGTACAGGTATGGTCTTTGGCATCAGGGAGTTCTGACTCCAGCTTCATTCAGAGGAATAATCCACAAAATATGGAAATTAAGGATAATTTCCCCTAACTCTTCATCAATCAAAAAATTGGGAACAAATAATGGAATACATGTGTGCTAGAATACAATTTAGAAATGTCTCCTCTGCCTTCAGCAGGCAGAAAAAGGACCATCTTTCCTCCTCTTTTTTATAAGACCAATTTTAGTCAGACCAGTGCTAATAAATATAAATGCTTGTGATTAGCATCTCTCCGGCACAGGTGCATGTTTGTTGCAAGGGGAGGCATGTTCATTAATTTTCAGCGATGATAAGTACAGTGTGCCATAAACACAGAGTCCAAAACCCAGCTCCCTGATAAATGAACGCACAGATTGTTAATGTACCATTGTATGGCTCAGCCTCGTGGAGCTTAAAAAAAAGACTCCTGCCAAATCGGAGCTAGCTGGAGGTGCAGCTTCCCTTTCAAGGCCCAGATTACAAGAGATGGAGCTTTAAAACTGTCTCTTTTTTCTCCTTACACAAGGTCCATGATTATATAGACAACACATCCCCCACTGGGCTGCACAACCATATGTCCTGTAATTATATATTTTCAGACTCTTATTTACTGTTGACATGGGTACTGGAACTAGTACACTGCTGGTCTGTGAGGAGAGACCAGACTGATAGTAGCATTTGTTGCTGAAGTGTCTATTTGGCCTTGTGTACCGTACCCTAGAATTAAGCTTTTACAATAATTTTGTGAACAGTAGATTTAATCCGCAGTATTTTCACAAATTGTTATTATCATAATCATGATTTCATATCTGGTTTAATCTCTCTCGTCAATCTGTGTGGACTTTGCTGTCTCATATATACAGCAAATGTAACGTATGCACATAAGGAACCCACTGCCAAGGCACAGGCTCATCGTTAAAATATACTAATCAAATCCCTGCTATTTATGTTATATTGACAATGAAAATAAAACAGAATAATTTCTCTTGATGAACTGTTAATATATAAATGAAGGCTTCAGTTATGGCGCTGTTTGGAGCAAGAAAACATACTCGACTGCAAACAAAGACAAAATCAGCCCAAAATAGTTGTTTTTCACTAGCTGTGAAAATGTTTTATTAGGGGACTGCTGAACACCTGCCTTAAAATGTCCTTTCAACATCTCCCGAATGCCATTTTGCTTAATTGACTTGGAAATGGCCCAAATGTATTGCTGAATGTAGTCTAATTAATATTAATAATAAATGCCATTATTAACATCAAAGAACATCTGGTGCCCCTGTTTACCCGCATGCCTTAAATGTAACATACTCTGCGGCTGTTTCATCTCACAAACATCATGGGGTAAACACTTTCTGAATTACTTATTAATTGTATTTTATTTCATTGTGTTACACGGGGTCACTGATAGCACCGTCTTCCCAAGTGCTAGTGGGTTCATCTCGTGTGCAATGTGGTCTTTCAGAATCAGGAGTGTTTTTCCTGGTCTGAAGCTGGTTGCTGTGATACCTTAGAGGGTTCTGGGTCCCTGGTGTGCCTCCCATTCCCCCCCAAAAAGTGCTTTTACTAGCATCTGCATAGTGGTCTGCATTAGGAGTTTTGTGCCCATAAATCACACGCTAAATAACTTTAATCTAAAATTTCATTAAGTAGTCCTTGTCAGGTAGTAAAAGCAAGGATAATGCAGTGGTGTTTAATGATAATTGGTGTTTGGTTAATAAATTCTGCGAGTTCAGATTACTTTCTAGCAGTGGCTAGAATGCTAGCCTCAGCAGTGTAACTAAACCTCAAATTGATTAACTCGCATGAACCAGCCGTTCACAAAGATGGCACCCGTCCAAATAAAAAAAGAGAACAGAGCATCAGCCGGATGGTGTTGTGTTGCTCCGGCGTAAGGAAATCAACTCCCCCCGGGCGCATTTTTAAAAGCCTAATGCCTTTCAAATGATGTCATCACATTTTACTTGCTCTCTCTTTTTTTGAAATCCACACGTTTCCTTACAGTTTTTTCCTCGCCATGACAGTAGTTACATAGAGGGAGAGGGCACTGGCTTTGACAGAACACGTGATGCATTAGAATAATGGAGAGAGATGGAGACATCTTGTGTTTTTATGACTTTTTTTTTTAATAGTAATATCACTGTAATCAAAACCACAGAACAATTTAGCCTGAAAGAGCGCCATTAAGGAAGAGACCTTTTCCCCTCAGTTGTTTTCTTTTTCCATTAACAGGAACAGGGTGTGGTCCGTCTGGAGGGGCTGTCTCAGAGGACAGACACACGCTCACGCACACACACACACACAAACAGGTACAAGTGTTGTATGTGTCGGTTGGCTCATGTGGCATTTCCCCCTGGTGGTTGAGGAGTTTTTTATTGTGTCACTAGCAGAGCTCATGGTGTCAGAGCTGTAGTGCAGCAGACAGCAGCCAGAATGACTGATACTCATCCTCCTCCCAGATGGCCTGTACAACTCTGCTCCAATCTGATCTCAGCCCTTTGTTCTGTTATGTTCCATTACATTTGGATGAGCCCAATAAAATCAGAGCTGGTCTCAAATCAGAAAGCCTGAATTATATATGCATGTGTGTGATATTATTCCACTGCAACAAGGCCTGGATGTGTCAGTTTGTATGTAACTGGAAAAATAGTGCATGGCGGACAAGAGTACAGTGTATTGATAATTCAGATTCGATTAGCTGATGAAAATAACCAGCTACAAAATTGCAGTTTTCAGTGTGTAGTAAGATAAGTACAGTAGTATTAGGGATGTTTAATTAAATTGTGTCATTTTAGTTATTAGCAAAACTTGCTCTTTAAATCAAAATAGAAGTAGAAATTACATTGACCACTAAGAACAGTGAAAGTCTTTCTGCTCACCTATGGGTAATATTAACTTTAACTAAGCCAACTTAAAGCATTAACCACGAATAACACTAGCTGTGGACTAGCAGTTCACAAACAGTGTGTGTCTCTGAGAGATCGCATTGAGAGTTATGGTAGCAGGATTTAACAGGGTAATATAGGAAGCCAATGGCTTGCCTGTGACAATCATTTTAATGTTGTGTCTCTTACAGATTTTTCCTTTGCATAAAAAGAAGCAAAGCAATGGAAAATCAATACATAGAGAATAGTTATCGAGAATCTCTCTGTCCCAGACTCGCTCCTCTGAAAGATGACGTGTAATATATGAGGTGACCTTCAAATGTCATAAATGTGTTGTGCAATAAACTGTCAATATTTGTGGTTATACGGCACAGGATGACTTTTACAGTAATTGGAACAGCCCTATTAAAAGCTTGGGATCAGTCAGCTGATTAAGGACAACCACGCTGGTCGCCTATCGCCTGGGACTCTCTCTCTTCTCTCTCTCTTCTCTCTCTTCTCTCTCTCTCTCTCTCTCTCTCTCTCTCTCTCTCTCTCTCTCTCTCTCTCTCTCTCTCTCTCTCTCTCTTCTCCCTCTCTCGCTCATCCATACACTACATGAACAGATACATTGAAGTTTTGGTGTGTGATTGTGTGTGTGTGCAGGCGTGCTTGTGTATTTGTTTGCGTGCGAGTATATAGCGATTGGAACATTCATTATTGAAGGACTGTTAAATGCTGGGATACCATCCTCTCCCTGGTACAGGATCCCTATTAACCCTGCCACACAGAGGACCAGAGGATGAGGCTGGCCATAAGCTGTGGTTTTAGGGGTTTAATTCAACTCCATCTGGGGTGGACAGGTGGAGCTGTGTTTTCTACATGAGAGGAGGAAGCTTTGCCAAGAGGGGATATGTCAAGTGGTGTAAATGTTTTTTGTGTTTAGTTATAGTACAGTATGTGTACAGATATAGGATCTCAAGGCTCGCACAAATCGCGCTGAATGAATGTGGATCTAGTATTTGTCTGCCGATCGTTCAGCACACTGTGCTTTAGGGACCAGCAGCTGTAAACTTCTGATTGCCGGCATTTTTCACGCGATTCTACATGTAAAATTGGTGTGCAAATGACGCTTGGAGGTGCTAAGTACTCTCGGCCAGCAAACGCTATTTTGTGTCTGAGCCCTTCATTCGAGACAGTTTCCTACAGCAGGAAAACAATCCTGCATCAACAGGAAATGTGAACTATTATGTGGATTATAATTAATGCACATTTTTGTAGCAGTTGATACGTTTTTTATAAGGGAAAATCAAGTGGAAATTACAAACTCAACACTCAACACTAAAAGTTCCTCCGTTGCAGGAAAGTTCTGCTGCGACAGGGTGATCAAATTAAGATCCTATATCTGTATATGGACTGCAGCCATGTCAGGAGTATTGATTAGACATCCTTGTGTCTGGGCATTGGTTTGGAGAGGGTGGGTTTGGAAAGGTCACATGCAAATTAGAATAGGGTGTACAGTATGAACGGGGCTATGGTTATTACACTTAAGGATATGTAAACTGTTCAATACTGTATGCCTGTTGTCTTGGGGTCACATCCACATAAATACAATAGTACACTGTACATTGGCAGTGTGGGTGTAGAGTCATGTGATCAGTGCCAGCAGTAGGAGGATTTGCTGACTTCAGTCTTTCTTTTCTTTAAACCTTATTTGACTCTTAAAGAGGGTGGAATGGGGAAGAAAAGAAAAGATTAGACTACTGGAAGAAATGCTTTTGATTGTGTGGCATGGCTGCCTAAGTGGGTTGCTCCCTCCCCACACGCATAGCATGTCATGTGCCGGACTAGAAAAAAAATAATGTTTAACCTTATGTGTGCTTTGCAACATTAGCAGCAGATCTGGGGGGTGATGGGGTGGAGCCATAAACAGAATACTTTATCTTACTGTGAACTGGTACCTCTTCCTGCTTACCCATGATGCAATGGGGTATGTGGTTAATAGGGTTATTATGTTGGTATTGGGCTTTGGAGTTCCCTCCACCTCATCGGTCAATCTGCTTGACTAGAGTGTAGCTTTCATAAGATATCAGAACTTACAAGACCTTCTTGAGAAACCATCTATACAGTTAGCTGGTATGTAATGAGGTTATGACCCGTATACGTGTGAGATAACATCCTCACCTTATGATTGGGCTGCGGTCAACTCTTTTCAAATGTATTTCAGCTTCTCCTGAAATTCGGGTGATTATGTGGAGAGCAGTTGTTGGTCTATGCAGTATTAGTGGCAGTTTAAGCAGGGTGGGGTCACTCTTATCACCCTCTCATATCTCTGACAGAAGCGACGTTACCTGTCAAAATCAGGGCGCTATGGAGACGCGTTAGCCCACTGCTGACATAGACGTTTCTTTTTTTGGCATTGTTAATTTGAACACAATCCGCCATATGCTTCCAGAAGATGATGATAGCGGGGATGAAACATTCAGACGGGAGTGGGAGAGTGTGGAGGGGGTCGGCCCGGTGTTTCTAAAGGAGCCTGAAAGCTTATGAACTGTCAGCGTTCTGTCAGCTTGAAATGGGTGGGAAAAATAGCGGCAAAACGTGAACTTATTGATGTGTTTGACTTTGTGTGGCGTTAGCAGATTTGAATGGAAAAGGAGGACAATGAAAAAGAAAAGTGTGTTTCCTGACATGGCGACGGTTTGAAGTGACACTCACCACTCCTCCCTTGTGTGTCTGTGTGTGTCTCTCTTGTTGCTCCAGATGTCGGGGATGACCTGGGGAAGACAGCAGGGAGTGTTCAGCAGGCCCCATCCCAGCACAGGGACAGGAGCCTGGGCTCGGCCATTAAGGACTGCCCTTACTGCGGGAAGACCTTCCGCACCTCCCACCACCTCAAGGTCCACCTGAGGATACACACAGGTCAGTGGAGTGAGTTCCCCTTAGATATTACTGCATCACCATTTTCCCTTCTGCCACCGCTCTGCCTACAACTTGAGTCAACGCCATTTGGCCACGTTCAATACCATTGGCGAGGACAGCCATTCAAAGCACACAGCTGTTTCCTGGAAATGTCTTGTAATTAATGTGACAATGGCATTCAGTGGTTCACTTTAGCTGCTGTTCTAATTGTATCCATATCTAACAACAAGTGTCAAAATATACAGTATCTCTACCTGGATAACCTTCTGTGTTAGCTGCTGGGAGGTAGAGGTGGTCCCATTGAGAGTAATGATGTGGACACTGTGTCCACTGGCCAGAGCCAGAGCAGGCTGTTGTACCCCACCACACTACACTGCAAGGTAGAAATGCTCCAGTAAATATCCAGACTAATGTCACGTGTAGGACATCGGCTCAGCTAACTGTCCAAACAGGCTAATCTAAAATGCTATGTGCTATGTATGCTACAGCACGTTTCTACACTATGTTTCTGCGTTGAGTGTGTTTTTTGCATGCCTTGTAGCTTTGGAGTACTGCTTGGAATGTAGTTTAGAGTACTGTACTGGACCACCTGTAAAACTCCATGGCATAATGTTATGAGTCAGCCCATATAAGACACAAAAGTGCATGACCCTAGAAACGAGTGTTTAGCATTTTTTCAGAGCTGTGCTCTAATTACTTGGCTGAGGGGAAAGCTTGAGTGTACACCCTAGTGACAGTCTACTAGACTATGCTACAATACCTCTTCAGTCTGCGTTGCTTTCTCTCTTTCTCAGATTAGGCCTGGGAATGACAAAGTACATACAAAGTACATACAGTATACTCATTTTAGGACTTAATGTCTTAGCAGCCTCTGTTTTTGTTCTACATGTAACTGTGAATGATCTCGGATAGAGCGTCTGATGTCCTGACCTCTGTATCTGAAGACCCCATTTTACAGTCCAAAAAAATGGAATTCTTAAGTGCCAGTAAAGGAATGGCTCAAGCTTTCAGAACTTAAAATGGAAATCTCTTGCAGCTGAGGAAATCAACGCTCGCATTTTTCCTCTCTTTTTTTTTTCGCCATGCACTTAAAAAGAGAGAAGGGAGACCACCCAAACTGTGCCTCCCCCCTCCCCCTTTAATAAGGACCACATACCTCTGGTCTGGAGGGGAATTAAGGAGGCAGCGTTGCTCGTAGCTCGGCGTAGCGCAGGAGCACTTGTGCACCTACCATAATTAGGATCTCTGTGTAAAATAGCACATCCAGGTCACCGAGAGCAGAGCAGCCTCAACCCTGATTCTGCAGACCTGGGGGGGGGGCATGGAAATCTGTTACCTAACAGAGGGGGGCTGAGTTATGCCTGCTTTGAGTGGTACAGTAAGGGTCCCCAGAAGGGCCATATTTCAGCTGGGAGGAAACAGAGGCCTCATCCCAGGCCCTCCGTTAACTCACTCAGTGCAGCAGGCCAGGCTCTGCGTAAGCACAACTTAACATGGTCACTTCGTGCACAGAAACCGTCTGATGTATCTACAAGATGTTGGCCTTTAAATCACTCATACGTTATCAGATTGACTTCAGGTTGAAATGATGATGATTACATCAAGGCGATGACTTTTACATCCAATGAAGATGGCAAAACAGTGGAACTCTGAGTTGACATAATGCGCCCTTCATCCTAATTCAGTCTGAACAGCACAATGGCATTGCTTACTGAGAGGTGCTCGCATTGTGCAACACAATGTTAGATTAATGACTCGCCAACATTTTGTTGAAAGGAATGAAGTGAATTTAAATTTCTCTAAAAGTTAAAGAGCTAATGTTACAGTATTAATTTCCTCTTGAACAGTGAGTAGGAAAATATCCATTAGTGAAATTAACCACAGTTTCTAGGTAGCTAACATTGTGCAGAATACAGTGTGGGGCCACAGTTAATGAACACTGCAGTGGGTGATATTTCATTATACAAATTAATGCTCACATTTTAATGGGAAAGTCACATAATGAATCTAGGCTTCAGTGACAGCAATTAGAGACACAGATTGTCCCCTTCTGGACAAGGCAGTATTTAGCAGTAAGCAGCTGTGTGTAAAAAATAAAAAGGTCTTTGCTCTTGACAATGGCTACGCATAACTTTAGGGAAAATAACCAATAGAATTTCCACTCACCTTTAAACGGGGACAGAGAAAGAGCCAGGCCTTGCCCATGTCACACAACCTTAACCTGACCTTGCAATCAGAATGAATCAATGGGGACCCATGATCTTGCTCTCCATTTCTCTCCCTCTCTCCCTCTCTCTCTCCCCTGTCATTTCCCTTCCTTGTTCATGAACAGATTTAATACTAACAATCCAAACTAGTACCTCTTTGCATGTAACAACACTACTGCTTAGCAACACATAATGCATGTTGATGTTTGTTGCTAACCAACAGCCTTGCTTATTAAATGCTATTTAACATTGACTAAAACGTTAGACGTTTGGATATGTTCCTTTCCGAAGGGTTTCCCAGTTCAGTCCCGATACGATTTGAATAAGAGCACTTCTTCCATTGCAAACTGCCTTTCAACATTATGTAAAGCCATATGGAAATGTATCTTAAAGTATGTCATATCGATTAACTGTTTTAATTGCCTCTCTGTAGTGGCTCTGGGTGTTTATTCTGAGTGGTTACAATGGAGCTGTGACAAATCATCCGAATCCAGATGAAATCGGTTGGAGTAGAAGAACTGCTTAAAGAAGTAGAGAAAAAAACACTATGTCCCAGCACTGGGAGATTGATAGATTTTTCTTATAGTACTGTGGCAGGTAATCATTAAATAGTGTCCCCTTATTTTATAAATGTGTATTAAACATTTTTTTGTTAATATATTTTCTTTATTACATATTTAAGAAAACATTTGGAGAAACGCTTATTTCTAAACAATGACGAATAGTAATTCCTTTCTTTTGTGCCATGGAGATCTGTTGTGTTTCACAGAGGTTGTGCTGTTTGCACTGATATCAATTAAAAGTGGATTAACTGGTGCATAATGACCTTTAGCAGTAAATTGTGTGCAATGTTGCAGGGCAGGATACAGTATATTCCCCAGATGTCACACATGCCCCTGACGTATGATTGAGCAGATGTCTTAGCGAGTCCAAATGGTCCACAAAGAAAACACACTTCCAGACACACACACACACACACACACACATACACATACACACACACCACACATTTACGGTATATATTTCCCAGCCATGTATACATTTGATTATTCTTCAAGGTTTGTTTAGAGAGGTGTCATATTTTCAGTTATATTCAGTGGTGTAGTGGAGGGTAAAAGGTTCTGCAAAATGGCATATATTATATTATTGTTATATTAAATGCAGGTAAACACAGTTTACCCACCTTTTGTGGAAAAATCCATTGAAAGTATAGGAAGCGTTACTTTATTCACCACGACCCGCGATCAGAGTTTACCCACCTATTTGTTTACAATACCATTACATCACTGGTTATATTCATATGTCTGAAGCCCAAGATTAAGCATATGTCCTCTTGTGTTTTTTAATATTTGGATGGTGGTGTCGAGACCCATTTTTTGTTTTTAAAAAAACCAGACTCTAATTCCACTCTAATTTTGGGACTAGAATATCATTTTGCCCAGTTAAAGAAATTGAGAATGATCATTTGCATCAGGGACATTTCCTTATTAAATCAGCCCAAGCCCTGTTATCCTGCTTACAGGATAAGCACTTATTGGGTTAAAATCTCATCTCGCATGGTTTATTTTAAATATACGCTTCAGACTCGCTCTTGTGTAAAAGAAAAGAACACAGTACTCTCTCTCATTCTCTCTCTACCATCCTTTCCCTCTCTAATTGTCTTTCTCTCTCTCTCTCTCTGGTATCAATATTGTATTGAGTTTGTATTTGTGGCCCTTTATTTGAGAACTGTTCAGTAGGTCTGTAGATCCTACAGTCTTTTTTTCTGGAATGGTGCCCTCCAAATAATGATAAATGACTTGAGCAGTATGCCATTTGCTAATTATATCCATGATTTACTACAGAGCGAGACTTAAATCATTCAATTCAGTCTTGCGTAACAATGCAACATTTTTTTGGGGGGTGGAGGGAAAAATGGTTTCCATGTGTATAATCTAAACATGGTATAGCTATATATACACACACAATACTTGACAAACATCCTTTTATTCGTTACTTTTTCCAACTCCCCTTTGCTCTTCACAAATTTAGCTGTAACTTATCCAAGAGAAATGCATGCCAGGAACATTACCATGTCTAAAAACCAAGCTTAGCATTTCTGCTCATTGGTTTTTTGATTCCAAATCTGGCTTCGGTTTAAAATATATTGTAATTGCTAACAGGAGGCATTTCATTTTAAGATACTGGTAGTAACTTATCTCTCCAAAGACAAAGGAGATCCACTTTTCTGGCAAAAAATCATGATTGCATTTTACAATTCAATAATATTTATGAATATTTATATACACAGTATATTTATGTAGAGATGCTGTACATGCACGGTAATGCAAGTGATGCTACTACCATGATATTCAGACACATGTTTTCCATATGTACATATGTACAGTCTGTTTTAATTTCATATAAAGGGACTGCTTATTCCACTATTTGGTCCAAATGGCCATAGAACCATTCTACTGCGAAGGAATGGAGAGCTTCTTCTCTGTGCATGGTGATTTATGATAAACTGTAAATAGAGAACGTTCGAGAAATCACTGTCTCATCGCCAAGGCAGAGGCCTGTCAGCGAACAAGGCCAAGAGCGAGAGACCCACCAACAACCCCCAGCCCTCCCATGCAAACAGAGATAACATCGAGACAGTTGTGTTGTCAGTTGAAAATATTATCTCTTGTAGTGGACTGAAAGCACCATATGGTGAAATGGTTTTTATTCTGTCGACATGAGTGAAGGCTCACTTGGCGGAGCTGGATCGACCCGTATTCAGATGCCAATCCCCGAATGGAGCTGAGGAGCTGTTTGCTGAATGCAGAATTCTGTTGAATGTTGGTTAACACTGAGATCATTGTGTTGGTTTTCACTGTTGTTTCCTCCCTTATTAATCTCTATCTATCTTTCTTACAGGAGAGAAACCCTACAGGTGCCCTCACTGCGACTACGCAGGCACCCAGTCTGCCTCACTGAAGTACCACCTGGAGCGCCACCACCGTGAGCGGCAGAATGGCAGCGGCCCCTCCTCCGGACACGCCCCTCCCTCTGAGCACAAGGAGGAGCACGGCAAGGGTGGCGTCTTTGCCCGACCTGATGTCCTCCGCGGCGTCTTCAAGGGCATGCCCTCCAGCCTGGACTTCAGAGGGGGACCGTTGCACCCCCACCAGTGGGCCCCTCCCGGCATGTTGTCCCCCAGGGAGCGTGAGAGGGACAGAGAGCGAGAGCGCCATGGCCTGGGATCTGACACGCCCTCTGAAAGCATGAAGAGCCAAGAAGGCCCCTCCGCCGCAGACGTCCCAGCCAGCTTCAGAGACCTGGGCCGGGCGTACCAGAGCATGGTGGGAAATGGTGTCAACTTCCAGGGCTCCCTGCAAGCCTTCATGGACAGCTTCGTCCTCAGCTCTCTGAAGAAGGAGAAGGAGATGAGAGAGAGCCACCTGCAGTCCCAGCATTACTTTGAGAGTGGTGAGCCCAAAGCCAAGAGGGCTGATACTGGTGAGGAGAAGGTTGAGGCCAAGCCCTCAACGGGCAAACCTGGGTCCCAATACGAGCCCCTGGACCTGTCTGTCAATGTCAAGCCTGAAACAGGCTCTCTGCCTGGCTCCTCTGTCACCTTCCAGGACAACATGGCGTGGCATGGCTGTCTCTTCTGCTCCTTCACCACTGCCTCTGTGGAACTGATGGCACTCCACCTGCAGGCCAACCACCTGGGCAAGGCCAAGCAACGCAAGGAGGGCAAGGAGCACCAGGGAGAGCCCTCCCACTTCCTCAAGGCCAGCATGGGCCCAGCCCACCTCCATGACAGAGACAATGACAGAGAGGGGGAAAAGAGCCAGTCAGCCTGGTCCAACCACATGGAGCCCCACGCCAGCATGGTAGCCTTCCAGAGCGACTTCTACAAGCAGTATGGAGGCATGTACAATGGCTCCCCAAGGACCCCAGGCCTCCAAGGGTTTGGAGCGACATGCCCTCACCCAGCCCTGGAGCAACAGAGCCAGGCCAGAGAAACAGCTGGGGATGAGCTCTCAGACAAGGCCTCCTGCGGGGAGCTGGAGGAGCAGGGACAGTCTGAGGATGAGGAAGGCAGGGACGGCGAGCGCTGCCACAGCACCGAGTCCTCCTCCGCCCAACCTGAGAGACCCCACTCTGATGACGAGGAGGAAGAGGAGGAGGAAGGGGACGGGATGGAGGGGGAAGAAGAGGACAGTGCCACCTATCAGATGCCGATGCAGATGCAAGCCATGTCCCCGGCTAGAGAGGCCCAACGACCAGGGGCCTCCATGGGCCCTGGGGCACCTTTCCCTCCCCAGTCCCAGCCTCAGCCGCCCCTGGAGAAGCAATGGCAGCAGAGCTTGGGTCTCCTTTCATCTCATGGTGGTCCCCCGGGGCTGCTGAAGCCGGAACATGCCCATCTCGAGCAGCAGATGAACATGCTGTCCGTCCTGAGGGCCTACAGCTCGGAGAATCTCGCAGCATTCAATGGCCTTGGAAGTGGCTCAAACAGCAGCAGCGGCATGAAGAGACCAGACGCACCCGGTAAGTGAGCCTAACCCCGACGCATGGCACTGCTTTTGATCTTATTGCCCCTACATCCACAAACAAACAAACAATGCACACACACACACACACACACACACAGAGAAACACAATCAGTATTGTATTTACCTACACTCGCTAACACTACGATATGTATATTTGCCAACACCACGTTTCATACACACACAGCATCACACACACATAACTTTGTCCTGAGATTCACAATGAAACTCAGAAACTCACAGAAAAAAAATAGATTTGCTCTAAAGTGATTTCAACCTTATTTCAAGCAAGTTTAGAAGCTATTGGAGTGGCGAGTAGCAACAGATTAATCTTTATTACACGTTTATATTAGGGAGACAGTAGTGTCTTCTCTCCCTCCATTCCGGGGAAGGGAATAATCCTGTCTCCCAGAGAGCAGGACCTCAGCTCCCATGTCATCTCAAGCACACGGCGGTTAACTATCTTAGCTCTCATAAAGCCCTCTCCCAAAAGCCCATTACTTTATAAGACCCAAAGATCTATGGACCTGTGAAAAATGAACTGTCAGCTTTCATGATTCTGTTAAGGTTACAGGCGCTCCTTGAGACTGCTGTTTTTCGGAGTGCCCTTTTGCAGTTTTGGTGATAAAAATCTCAGGGAAAAGGAATCTTCTAGTTGATCTTATAGCACAGCATTGGGCCAGCCTGTGAAGAGTAGTACATAGTAGGATAACTGAACTGCACACTTTAGTCCAGAACTCAACTAGCCATATCTGGAGGATTCCACCATTGAATATGTCTCTCACCCGCCTCTCATTTTAAATGACAACATAAATATTAAATTGTGCATTTCTTGAATATACTGTATTATTCATTAAATGTCACACATACGTTATCCGAGGCGTGTTCTCTAGCAACCAGAATTAATTTCATCTTTAGGTTGGATACCACTGCTCATATTCTGCAAACATCGAATGGCAAGACAGATATTTTATTTTGTTAGATAAACAATCCACTTTGCAAATTGATTTTGGATTAACAGAAAAAAAGGTGCCTATTTTCATTCAATTTCATCATGCTGCAAAATACTCAATATATTTTATGATATGTTTTTGTCTTACTGTTTACAAAATAATTTAAACAATGCCCATATTCAAATGAAATGAATAACAGCACTCTTCAATCAATTGGTTTTCTACTTAATGATTAATGTTGTCTTCATAATAATTTAGCAGTAAGGTACACAACTCTGGTACACCAGGGGATTGTGAATACGTGACCCCATCGTAAAGAAATGGCACAATTGTTCATAAGTTAGTTGAACTTTACTGTCATGGAAAACTATATCTGTCATCATAGAACCTGTTGCATATTTTATAATCTTAGAGGGTCATTCACAGTGATGAAAATGAGTGGCATTTTTACTTTGTAAATGCTTTTGTGTTGGAATGTCCTCATTTAATCAGAAGGCATTTGAAGCTACCCTTTTCAACAGAACCGAGAGTGCCTGACCTTTTTCGATAAGGCTTTGTCTATGGAACAAAGGGCTTTCTTATATGGTATGTTATTGTCCTCTAGCTCAGTCTCTCATTGTAATAGGGCCTAGCTGTTGACTGTGTATACAGCTCAGCAGCATTGATACACTTTTACAATCTCCTGACCCTGTTGAGGTTTTTGGATGATACCAAGAGATAGCCCATGAAACGTAAGAGATGAACGTACACTGAGTGCACAAAACATTAGGAAAACCTTTCTAATATTGAGTTGCACCCCCTTTTGCCTTCAGAACAGCCTCAATTCATCAGGGCATGGACTCTAAAAGGTGTCGAAAGCGTTCCACAGGGATGCTGGCCCATGTTGACTCCAATGCTTCCCACAGTTATGTCAAGTTGGCTGGATGTCCTTTGGGTGGTGGGCCATTCTTGATACGCACGGGAAACTGTTGAGTGTGAGAAACCCAGCAGTGTTGCAGTACTTGACACAAACGGGTGCGCCTGGCACCTACTACCATACCCCATTCATAGACACTTAAATATTTTGCCTTGGCCATTCACCCTTTGAATGGCACACATACACAATCCATGTCTCAATTATTTCAAGACTTAAAAATCCTTCTTTAACCTGTCTCCTGCCCTTCATCTACACTGACTGAAGTGGATTTAACAAGTGACATCAATAAGGGATCATAGTGTTTACCTGTATTCACCTGGACAGTCTATGTCATGAAAAGACCAAGTGTTCATGATGTTTTGTCCACTCAGTCTATGAAATCAGTGCTCATAATCAGGTTGTGTGTTTGTGTGTGTGTGTGTGTGTGTGTGTGTGTGTGTAACAGTGTTAAAGTTCCCTAGCCCCGGAAAGGAGGTTGCTAAGCAACATGTCAGCATGTCAGAGCCCATGTATCTGGGGCCCCTCTTGACCCTGTAACACTCACCTCTGTTACACCCCTGCTAAATATTCCCCATGCTCCCTCTCCTCAGAGCAGCAGAGCTCAGTGTCTAGTGTTACGCACACTCACCTTTACCAGCCACAACAACACAGTACACGGAGAGGAAGCACAGGCTGTTAACCTCACTAGTCTACACCTGTCCATAAAGCCCTGAGAACCGGCCAATGAAACCCCTCTAACCCCCACAACCAGGGGTAGAGAAACAGATAATCACTGGACCAGTCCTAACTCACCTCCCTCTGACCTGTACTGTGAGTGTTCCACAGGCAGGTCATTCGCAGTTAAGGTGCACTCATACCTCTGCTTCTCGGCTAGCTAAGCACAGCTGGATGGAAGTGTGCCAAGCCTGACTCCGCCTCCTTCTCTCTCCACCCCCCCCACAACGTCTCCTTGCAACATCTGCTCAGAGACCTCACAAGTTTAGTTTACAGAGGTGACAGAAATACAGTAAACAGTCATTCAAAAACCTTCAGGAAACATTCTCCAAACTTTACAATGTGTTTCCTGTAATCAAGTACAGATGATAGCAGCGCTGGTGCATATAGAAGTCATGGTAGATACATATTGTATAACAGTAGATACCATCAATGCATGAATATGTATAGTGCATGGATATTAGTCACAACTACCTACCTCGTATAAAGTAGCTAAATAAATCCCACTATCCCCTCCCTTCATCCACTCCTGATCTCCTTATGGAGGGGTCTTCCATGGGGAATTGCGAGGAACATATTCTCCACAGTTATTTGGGGTGGGGGTGGCAAGCCGTCCTGAAAATTCAATTCAGAACTGGCAAAATGTGATTATCTGAAGTGGGTTTGCATTAGGTTTGTATGCAAATAGAGCATAAATCATTAATATCGAAATTCTCGCCTGAATTTGGGCTGTCGAGCACATGGGCTGGGCTCGACGGAGAGCTGAGCGTTGTAGGTGGCTCTCTCTTCATTAGCATGCCAGGAGCAAGGAGAGGGTTCTTCACACACACACACACACACACACACACACACACACACACACACACACTTCTCTAAATATATTGTTGGCGAATCAACAGTGATCATTCCGTTCTCTCTGATATCTCATTCAAGAGAGGTTTCCAGTTGGTACGGTGTGTAGTACAGATTGTAGCGTTAAGATTCGTATTAGTCCACTGTGTTGTTGAGGTCAGTCAATACCCACCTGTGATAGAGGCCTATCTATAGTCATACATGATTAGGCCTTACTTAAACAGTATAACATTTAACATTTATACAACAGACTATAGATTGTTACAGTGTGCACCTTACACTCACATGGTCTCTCATTGGTTGAGATTGGCAGTCTGAAGACGCAGCATTGATGAAAGCATGGGTTAGGATAGGGCTTGGGTGGGCACAAAAATAGCATAACTAAAAAGTGAAGCACCTCTCACAGGAGAAATAGAGAGATAGAGAGAGTGATATATAGAGATTGAAAGCTACATGTACGGTCACATCACTTATACGTGTATCCCTGGCTTTTCTGTTCATAAGGACACTCTGCATGTGCCCTGTAATGTCAGGTTCTGCTATCATTGTAGTTGTCTGTTTGTTGTTGATGATTGTTAGATAAATGGTTATCTTGATTCACTTGCTTTCGAAAAGTGGAAAAGTGCTTGTTTGGCTGCTTCGAGAGCTTGAACAAGTATGAACCAACAACTCAGTGTCACGGTAATGGGAAACAGAAATATCACACTACCTCAACCAGTCTTTAGATGTTCCCCAATCCTTATCTATTGCTAAGTGTAGCTAACATACAGTGTCATAAAGGGTCACAACGGGGTCATTCGGTGCTGCTATGCCACCCATATTATGATGTTCCTTGCGGCAAGGTCACCTGTCACTACCTCAAGTTCTGATGTTTACTGCTAAGAGTGTACAGTGAGTTACTGCTAAGAGTGTACAGTGAGTTACTGCTAAGAGTGTACAGTGAGTTACTGCTAAGAGTGTACAGTGAGTTACTGCTAAGAGTGTACAGTGAGTTACTGCTAAGAGTGTACAGTGAGTTACTGCTAAGAGTGTACAGTGAGTTACTGCTAAGAGTGTACAGTGAGTTACTGCTAAGAGTGTACAGTGAGTTACTGCTAAGAGTGTACAGTAAGTTACTGCTAAGAGTGTACAGTGAGTTTCTGCTAAGAGTGCAGTCCAATCAGAATTGTCAGCCTCAGCACCCTTCCCCGACTTTTGCCAGTCAACCCAGACATTCCAGGGCTATGGAGGTCACTGGTGTTTTCAGCTTGGTGACAAGGTCAGGGAGAGCACAGGCACTAGGGTTAAACAGGCTGAGTCTATCAGTGTTAATGTTATAGCCCTTGACGTGGAGAAGCAGGGCTGGCACACATGAGGATCCAAGGCAAATGTAGCTACCAACGTTAGAATGATAAGGTGCTGGTGGTATGTCTACTATCGAAGCAGCTTCGGGGAGAAAAGCAGACCGGTGATGGGTGTAGGGGTGCAGGGAAGGAGGGGGGGGGGAATGGGTTATATGTCTCCCCCTCATGATAATAGTTCATAAGGGCATAACACCCCCTGGTGGAATTGCAGAGGAAAAAGAAGGAGAGAAGAGGGGAGACAGAGTGGAAAGAATGAACGAGGGCTACTGAGAGGTATTTTAGAGTGAGAGAAGGAGTCGGATCATTTTTCTATTTAAATACTTCTGGAGAGAAGACGTGTGAATCCACCACGTGGCCATTTGGGTTTATCAATTCACAAAGCCCCTCAAATGCAGGCGCAGTATGTTCCCGATGCGCAGTGCACAAGTGTCTCATGCCAAGCTCGCACCACGGGACGTTCAAGAGGAGGAGGAGGAGGAGGGAAAGAGAGAGAAAGAAGAAGAAGCAGCAGCAAACACAGACACAGATTGCTTGTGTCAGGAATAACAAATCATGTAAAAAACGTAAATGTATTCAAGCCTTCTCTGATATTTTTAGCCCTGAGTAGAGCCTCCTCTGACAGCGTCGGTCTGCTAGCCTATGCTCGCGGGAGATTTTTTGGTTTCTTGTGGGGGGGGTTGTGGGGTTGTAGGGTTGGTTGACTACTTAGTTGTAGCAGTGTTCATGTCACTGGTGGCCAATTACCTCTGTCAAGAGGGAGAGATTTGAAGGCGGCCCTCCCTGTGTGAGACTTGAACCAGCAATCGTAGAGGTCAGACGCAGGGTTGTGGTACTTCTGGGCCTGTCAGCCCCCCTCCTCTACTGAGCACAGCCTGTTTCAAACTCAGACCAGAGTAATACAATTATCATATGTGTGGGTCCCTCTGAACAGGTTCTTTCAAGTTATTATGATAATTAAAAACATATGGTGCCTTTTCTAGACTGGGGGATGTCACAGATGTACAGGATCATAGCTGGTATTACAACTCCTTTACTTTCTCTGTAGAGAAGAAAGCAGGGCTTTGCAGTTCAAACACTTCCTCTCATACTGCCACTCATCTCTCTCTCTCTCTCTCTCTCTCTCTCTCTCTCTCTCTCTCTCTCTCTCTCTCTCTCTCTCTCTCTCTCTCTCTCTCTATTCTCTCTCTTTCTCTCTCTCTTTCTCTCCGTGTATCTATCTATTTCTCTCTCTATTCTCTCTGTCTTTATTTCTCTCTCTCTCTTTCTAACGTGCACACAAACACACACACTCATACGTAATCATACATTTGGATACAGTAGTGAAATACAGTCTCTGAAACACACACGCACACGCACACGCACACACACACACACACACACACACACACACACACACACACACACACACACACACACACACACACACACACACACACACACACACACACACACACACACACACACACACACACACAACACACACAGATTAAAGCCTGTGTTCTTTATAGCTTTTTCAATTTACTGCTCAGTAATTACCAAAGCCACCTAATTCATGGACCCATGGACTATTACAGGAAAACAGAGTGAGAGACAGTGATACCAGCATTCCCAGTCAGAGTCGAAAGATATTTATTTGGTTTTATTTTCTCCCTTACTGTGTAACCCTCTTAATACACTACGATAGGATGAAACCTGGTAATTGCCAATAATACTGTCCTCATCAGGTGGCAAATTATCATTAATTTGGTCTTTGTTAGTCTGTTAGTGTACAAACACAGCCACACAGCTCTGACAAGTAGGGAGGAATGGGTTATCCTAATGCACTAAGACACCTGTGTGTGTGCTAACAACCATGAGAGGCTGTCTCACACTGGTGATGTGTGCTGAGATTAGTGAGATTGTGTTTAACACTAATGACATGCATTAATGTCAATGGGCATCTGTCTCACATTGATGATCCCTTTTAAAAGTAGTGAATTGACCCAACTGGGTCTCACCGTTTTCACTGCTCCCCTGTACAAAATGCTGGGGAGATCAGTCTTCTTTAACATCGCTGGAGGGGAAAGTTCTCCCATGATTAGGCTGTCTTGAGGATGTCTGTTTCTCTGAGTTTCTTAGGTGACAGACAGTGTTGGCAATACTCTTTTTGTGCATTGTGCAGTGTGAGATGACGAGTTGACGGGTGAAGCGGAGGTGCTATTTCACATGTGCAATATTACCATTTTAACTTGCACCGAGGTGAATTACCACCTTGTCACTCACCAGTGCAAATACTAGTTTCAAAGAGCAATTAATTGTAATAGCTGTTGTCAGCCCCTCTGGATGATACCTGTTGATCTCCCTTAGCAGCCGTGGGATCTCTAAAAATATCCCCCCCCCCCCCCCGCTAATTTCCCATATATCAACTCTTCTGTGCTGAAAAGCTTTGAAAAGCTTCATATTCTCTCCTTCTCTTTCTCACTCAAATACCTTGATGATATTGGCCTCATAATTTCCTGAAAGTACAGTGAAGGAAGTATCAAGTTCCCTCGGAAGAGAGAATGAAATAAATCCAGGAGACTTGCAGAAAGTAACGTGTGTGTCTCTGTATGTGTGTGTGGGTGCATGTGTGCATTATATTCAATATAACAAAACAAGGGGTTATAAATTGGCCTTCCAACTCAATATACTGCATTTGATATGATTTTGCTTTCCATCTTGTTATTTTGGTGTTTGTTTTTCTCACTCCTGTAGACTTTGTTCAATTTGAGATATTCCTCTTAGCGCCGGGGTTCTCTTCCCAAGGCGCCCTCAGATGTAAGGAGTCGGCCTCAGATGGGTTGTACTGATAAAGTAACTCTTCCTGCGAGAGTGCAGGTACACCGCGCATACAACACAAACATAATAACCGTACTTACACCGCCAGCCAACACATAATGAGAGAATGCACAGGAACATCAATGACAACAGAAGTATAGAGAGATGATGGAGAACAGGTACAAAAAAATAAACTATGTCATCTTTAATTCACTCTATTATTCACTCTATCAATGGTACCATAGCGTGATGATATTAAAAACACACTAAATAAAACAAGTATAGACGGACAAGCAACAGTGGTGTTTTGAAAAGTATCGTGTAGCAATTAAGGACACATACCTAGCATTATTTTCAGTCTTGTTGTCTTGTGAAGGATGAACCAGAAGCACTAAGCCAAAAAAAGACGTTTGACGAAGAATGAAACGTTATTGCCTAAAGAAATAAGCCCAACACATTATAACATTAGCTGCTAAAAAAAAATGCACTTAATTCCTCTGGAGATGGAAATAAACAGCACCCGCTTTTGCATTGTTTCATGCAAATCCCATAGACTGGATTTAAAATGGTGCATTGTTTTTTTATAGAAATATGGGGGAGGTGGACTTAGTTGTTGCTCTAATTACAGTAATTTAATCAGGATTACAAAGGTTACCTGGATGAGGCAAGAGAGAAGCACTACAAGGACATCTGCGTTACCAAAGATACAGTCATGTTATGTGTATGTTGCTTCAAGCCTGCTTTTTTGACGACAATTTCATCTTTGAAACAATGACATTCTTCTCAGACTGAGTAAACAGAGCTTTCTATTGTTTCTCTCTCTCTCTCTCTCTCTCTCTCTCTCTCCTCTCTCTCTCTCTCTCTCTCTCTCTCTCTCTCTCTCTCTCTCTCTCTCTCTCTCTGGCTCTTACTCATTTATATTCTCTCTCCCTGAGCCTTGTTAAATAGGAGCCAAAGAGAATCCATTTTAATCTGATTAATAACTTAGTTGATCACATATAACCTAATTTTCATTCAATGCTGCCCTTGTCCACAGAGTCATATACAAAATGACTTTTGAGTCGCCACAGCTACCATAAAGTACCATAAAGCACAATAAGCACCATTGTACTGTCACAAAAGCTGAAGATGTTGTACATCATTACAAGAATTTAATGTTCCCATCTTTTCAAATGCGATGCTTTCCATAAAAGGCCACCCTCCAATTGAGGGGCCATTAGCACTGGACTCGAGTTTCCTGGGGCTAGGAGATGGGAACAACTTTTCTCATGCATTCACAGTAATATGAATCGTCCTTTTAAAACAGATATGGTTACATATTAGTTTTGAAAGGTACAGTAACTGCTCAGCTTAAGCTGTCTCCAACAGTGGGGCTTTTGTTTCCTGACAAACCTAATAACTGGCCCTTGATCCCATTTCTCTCTCTCTCTCTCTCTCTCTCTCTCTCTCTCTCTCTCTCTCTCATGCACACAGAGACACACACACTCATGCAAGTTTGAATAAATCAGAAAGTTTATAGGGTTCAATATGTTGGTTGTGAATTTATAGAAGAAGCTAAGGACTCAACATTTTGTTAACGTATCGCCTGTTTCTCGCTTGATGTTTTTAGGGACTGAAAAAAGTTGTTTTGACATAATCTGGATAAATCTGCATTTGATTTGCTGATTTGATTAGCTATCCCAAAGGAAACCTTGTGAGATTTAATTATACCCAGAAATGAGGAACATAAAGAAATATAAACACAAATACACACAAAATAAGAATACAATATTTATGAAGTTGGCGGAGGTCTACATACACCCATATGCTTCATCATTGAAGCAGCTTGTTGCACTGTAGTGAGCCTGTTGTACTGTAGTAGCCTGCATGTTGTACATAATAATTATAATAGTTATAATAATAATGTAAAATTCCACATGCATATATTTGTGTTTATACGTAGTCTTTCATATGACTCAGCCACAAAGCTGAAAATAAACTGCATTTGGAAACATTGATATATTATTTCTCTCTCAGAAACGTGTAGTTATCTGTTCTAAAACGTGGCCTTCAAGCTGAGGATGAATCCTGGGTTCATGATTCATGAGGCAGAAATTCATGTAAAATCAGGCCCAGCATGCACCAGTTTCCAGAAATTGTAAGAACTTTATGGTTTATAGTTTTTATTGGACTCTGCGGGAACAAGGGTGGAGGGATTGAGCTGTGGATTAACACCATACTTTTAGATACATCTTTTTTAATGTGAAACCTCATCCCAGCTCATTCTGGGAAGCCTCTCTTATTAACCACTTTTTTTTCATATCACCCTTTGTGTCCTATTTTCCTACTAACTTTAAGTACACACATTTGACGAGCTCCGCGCCACTAGTTTTTCCAGTTATACAAACACATTCTTTAAGCTTTTAAACACAGAACAATGGCAAAGCGCATAGCTGTGCACATTAATGCTTTTGTAAATTAAAAAAGCGTTGAAGAAAAGAGATAAGCAGAGCTTGGCTGCACTGCCCTCCATTCCTCATCCCTACATCTCTTTCCCCCTCTAAAAAAAAGCGAACCAAATCTCCCTCTCCATCGTCAAATCCAGGCTGATCTGTATGCCACAGCCGCTAACAGACAAACATCATATTCCCGACTTCAGCCTCTAATTGACTGAACAAGGATTGGTCACACTTATAAGTAGCTTTCCATAATGGATTTCCATGTTTGTGCGCTTTTAACTGGCAGCGCAAATGGAAGGCAAAATGTGTCTTTATTACCAAATACAACAGCGCTCCTTTTTCCGTAAAGATGGTATCAGCACCTCTCTGTTTGTTGCAAGGTCAACGGAGGCTGACAGATGACAAACGATCTCAAGATGGCCGCATCATCTGTCCTGTTATTGTTAAAAAGAACACACAATAAAACAAGATGAATGCCACATCTTTTTTGCTTGTCTTTTTTAACATTTGAATCTCTTATGTAAAACGGGGAGAGAGACTAAAATATGCACCTGGTTTTTCATGGCATACATCTCTCCTCCAAGGCCTGAGAGGAAAAATGGAAAGAATCTTTCAAATCTGCACTTATCATATTTCTGTATCACGAGGACTTGGCAAAAGACAGGGATTCAGTATTATAGACAAGCTGGTCATCAGATGGGAGTTGGGTTTTATTTCTCTGTCTTTTCCCTCTCCCTCCTCCTCTCATTTGCTTCCCATCCAAGATGTGTCTAATTTTTCCTACTGGACAGATACAACAGAATGCCCGAGAACTCTGTGTCCTTGAGGACAGAACATCTTTTCATTTTAATAATTTGATTTTTTCTTCTTCTTCTTCTTCTTCTTCTTCTTCTTCTTCTTCTTCTTCTTCTTCTTCTTCTTCTTCTTCTTCTTCTTCTTCGTTATTGTTTTCTTTTCGTCTTCTCTTCCTCATTATTTGCAATATGGAGGAAAAAGTGTAAAAAAAAAAGGCAGCTAAACTTCAACAATGACGGCCACTTTGACAAAACACTAAGTTCGTTTTTTAATTACCTGACTTTCTGATGTTGTTGTCATCTCCGAGACAATACCCCTTTTCTCTGATGTTTTTATTATGTTCTCATTTGAATGGCTACACTCTGCAGGTAGTCCGTGCATACTGCATACCCCCCTCCCTCTCCATCACATCCCCCCCACTGTACACTACCTCCCATCCCTCCCCACACTTCCATACCTTGTTTTTTAGGATGTGTAATTGCATTAAGAGACGTATCGAGAGAACTAGACGAAGTGTCATCGCTTTTTAAAACACAATTAGGTAACACCTCGTCAGGGCTTCTGTCTGGCGTTGTTGACAGGCCCGTGAACAATCGTGGCAACATCGCCTTGCATCTGCTGGCATCGTGCTCGTCAAAAGGAGTGACAGACGTTTCATGGAGAGAACCCTGCCGATCCCTGCCATGTCCCGAGCTCGTCAGCCCGTAATTTAAGCAAATCAATAAACTGCAAGGTGTGGCATGCAGGACTTAGGCAGACGAGGAGTAGCGGATTTCACTAGCGCTAATGAATCTGTTTCATGATCAACACCATCCCCCCCCCCCTCCTCCTCCTCTTCCTTTTCATCTGACAAAATGAAAAGCCTGCTCGTTAATTTAAAAAACAAACATTCAGCAACTTTATCAAAAGTAGAGGAACAGAGAGCAGTTGGGCAGCAGGCACAAGTTTTGTTTTGTTTTTTCGCTTCATTTCACGTCTCTCTCTCTCTCTCTCTCGCTCTTTTTTTGGGGAGAAAGTGTAGCGCAGCATACCTGGAGTTTTAGAAGTTGATTGTATGTTCCAGACTGTTAGCTTGATGCCATCATCATTGTTTCATCAGACGGTTTGATGGAAATGCATATGACGCTGATGATGATGACGGTAATGATCATGATGATGATGAGACAGTGCAGACCCGGTGTTTTCTGGCTGCCCATCTGCCTGATTAAAAAGCTCATCCTTATCATAGGATTCACTTTAACTGGGTCTGAATGGGAAAGAGATTTTCAAAAATATAGACACCAACGTTTGGGAAAATTTACACAATCTTGTCTAAATAGACACTTTATGAGAAATTATGCTCTGAATTCAATATGTCCTCATTAATGTTGTCACTCCCGTACTGTGCAGAGTTGGATTCACTGATACAGTGAAATGAATTGAACAAGGGCCATTGGCTTTGGCTGAATGCAGAGGCAGCAGTATTGGATATTACACCTAGGAGCTGACGCAGGAAGACAAAGCATATGGGGGCAAAAGTAATGATCAAATACAAATATCCATATGAGAGTGAGTCAATGTTTAAAGAAGATGTATGGCTTTTGATGTTTAAATAACAGTAGCGTCAGGAAAAAAAAATAATATATATATATATTTTCTCACTGTGTCAGTAAAAAAACACTTAATCGAACACACTCGAGAGGCACAACAGTCGAGCTCAGGGTAAGATAAAACACAACTTCTTTGTATGCCTTGTGAACAAAACCATAAATAAATATATAATCAGTTAGTGTTATGCAGTTTCGCCGCGGAAAGCATTATCTGTCTGGCAATGCTTTCCTTCTCAAGAAAAATAATATTTGACAGTGCAACTCCCTGATGATTTTTTTTTATTTTTTTAAGTTATGACTTCAAAAGTGTTTACTCCCCATGTTTTTTAATTTGTCTGGGCATATGCAGTATATTTGCATTTCAAATACCTGTATTTGAAGCAGGTGGTTTAAATGCCAAGAAGCGAATTGATGACAATCAACCATGAGCATCAGGGGAACTCTTCTTGTGGCTGACATTAAAACTAAACGAACAGCAGCTAAACAAACACATACAAATATAACGCCAGCCTCCACCCTACCTCATTCTCTCTCTCTCCCTCCACCCTCTCCTCGCTCGCTTTTATTTTAATATTCCTGTACATTTGAATATCAGTGCATATAGAGCTGGATACACAGCCGTGTGTTTAAACAGACTGTGGCTCAGTGGTAAAAAAATTTTTTTAAGTAGAAAATAAACACAGAAGGTTTGGCCTGGGATGAATATGTTCAGTGCCAAACAGAGCAAAACCCCCTCTCCCCATCCACCCCCACCCCCCTACCCTCACCCCTCTCTTTTCATCGCTTCCATATTCATTTCTGGAATTTACAGTAAATCCAATAGCTGTCAATCATGAATTAAGACTCAAATTTTACAACGGGAGGAAACAGCTGCTTCAACATTTACAGCAAGACCACTCTAAAATATTAAAGACATGTCACCACCACTGCAAGGCCCTACGTCTGCAACCATCTGCGTTCTATTAAAACATTACACCAAAAACTCTGCTATAGATCCACACAGGAAAACAGGAAAACCTTGACGTGATTTGTTTTTTCTCACACCTGATCCAAAATGTCAAAAGCAAAAAAAAATATTTATAAAAATCAGCTAGCTAAAGAAGGTCATGTTAAGTGACCCAGACAATATGCTGATGGATATCAACAAGACTAGTCTCTTTAATTACTTTGTTCATGCCTGACTTTCAGATTTTATTTTATTTCCTTGTTTCCCGTTGTTTTCTTATGTGGTCACATGGGGGTGTGGAGTCATAGAGGGTCTGAAGTGATGTGATGACATTTGAGGCCCTGGCGCCCTGTAAGGATGGATAGAACATAGAGAGCGTGGCTTCTAAAAGGGATGCTGAAATATTCTGTTACAGTCGAAGTGGAGGAGAATTATGGTCAGTGTCAAAGGTAAACAATTACAACATCATGAGTCACTTTTTAGAGCGGGCGTAAAGGAAGATAATTTCTCCATCTTAATAGGTAATTTCCTTTGTCTTCTGAGTGCTATTTCACATGTTGCCTTAATCCGGGTGGTCCTTTTAAAAAAGGCCAGAGAGAGAAAAAACCTTGGCTCTGGAATCTACAGTATGTCAGTGTTTTTCAAGAAACATTGTGTTCAAATAAAAGGACTGCCAATTTAGAATGATATTACGGAGGATTTTGAAGACTTCCTTGCACTTTTTTCCTCGTCTCCTAGTCAATCTTCCCAGCAAAGCTGTTGTCCACTTCAGTTCGTTGTTTTATTCCCCATTTTCTTATTGACGGTGTTGGTTGGATCTGCTGAAAGATGTTCTTCCATCAGGGGGTTGTGATGTCATTGACAGTGTGTGATTCATTAGGATATCAGTGTACTGCCAGTGACAGAAAGACTCTGATTAACAAGCTCTCTGTTTTTCTCTCTTTTTTTTAAATGAGAGCTCCCGTTGCTCCAAATGACATCTCTCTCTCTCTCTCTCTCTCTCTCTCTCTCTCTCTCTCTCTCGCTCCTTCTCCGTCTCTCTCCCTCTCTCTTTCCTCCCCTCATCCTGTCGAAGATGGCAGGAGTCACAGGTGTGTGGCAATAATTACACATACACTCAGAAAAATAATGTCATTTCCCACATTTAACAAGTTCCCTGTAAAATGCGAGTGGAACCCATGAGGAGGGGATGCTTAAATCTTATCTGACACCCCCCCCTAACTTAATCATATGGCTCTTAAGAGCAGGACACGGGCAGCTGGGGCTCTGTAATATGCATGCAATATGTGTGTAAAGCGATATGCTTTAATTTTGAGCCCACTTTAAGCAGCAACAAAATCTGTTTATAAGGGAAACATTTACAATAGAAAAAAAAATCTGTTAACTCTTTCATTCCTGCCGTGACAAAGGACATCTGTTTTGTCTCACAGTTGTACTGTATATTCAATATTTAGGTATTCTATGATTTAGTGTAGACCTTTTCGAAATAGACCTTTTCAAAAAATGTATTACAGTAGTAGTATAGGCTTGTTGTAATATTATTACATGATTATAATCAACACAATTATGATTCTGGGTTTATTGCAATTTACATTTGAAAGATAGGGGTTCTACGGGGTTGAGCAGTGGTGTCTTGGAGCAGCACCATCTAGTGTGTCAGCAACGGGTGCTACCAGAGACCAGAAGGGAAGCGAGAGAGAGAGAGACAGAGAGAGAGAGAGAGAGAGAGAGAGAGAGAGAGAGAGAGACAGAGAGAGAGAGAGAGAGAGAGAGAGAGAGAGACAGAGAGAGAGAGAGAGAGAGAGAGAGAGAGACAGACAGAGAGAGAGAGACAGACAGAGAGACAGACAGAGAGAGAGAGAGAGTAGTGGGGGCTTTGGGGGAGAGGAAGGGGGGGTAAACTTCAAAAAGCCTCCTACTCAAGCTGCCGCTGGCCCTGACCACTCCACAGATGCTTTTGTTCATCTCTCTCGTTCCCCCTCCTCTCTTCCCTGTGTCTTTGGTGATACACTGGGAGCGAGGATATCAAAGTAGAGCTGTCTGTTAAGACTTCAAACCAGGCCCGTCCGTCAACCCCAATCATATCTGCGCCCTGAAACGGAAGGCTCCGACTCGAGTGGAATATTTGATCTGTCCTCTTCAGGAGGATCAACAGTCAAAAACGCCAGTGAGAGTTAAAGAGGGGGGAGGACGTGGGCGCTGGGGGGCGCCCAGCCATGAAAACACTCCACTTGACATCAGAAAGGCCAGTCTGTGGACATAAAAGTCAGACATATTCTTCTCAATACTGGAGATATATATTTAACGTCTGACACATGTAGCTTGTAGGATACGAGGCCCAACAAAACATTTTCTTTGAATATCTTAAGTCAGAGCCTGTTGCGTGTCAGTTGAGAAAGTTACTCATTCTAAGTGTAATGCTTTTTCTCATTAAAGACAAAGACAAATCCGTATCTCTCCCCCTCTCCCTCTCCCTCTCTTTCTCCATCTTTATCTCCAGCTTTATCTGTATCTCAATATCTCTATCTCTTATCTATCTGTTACGTATCTACTGTGTCTATCTTTATTTCAGTCTATCTATCATCCAGTTATTTATAGACATTGATATGTGTTTCCAGGAGGGCGGTGGTGGTATAGTTAGCTCTTAAATCCCCTGTCTGTGAGATCAGACTACATAATTACCTATCGCATTAAGCCTTTTATGTCCAGGAGACTTAGGCCCTGCTCTTCCTCACATAGGGCAGCGCTGTAGCAGCTGGTGGCATTAGTGGTGCAGAGTATGCCCAGGGGCGGCATGGCTTGACGGGGACTAACTGGCAGTGGTGCCCCCCTGGGCCCTCACTATCCCACAATCTATAGGAGGTGGTGTGGGTGGCTGAACGGGTGGTCTGGATCAATAGTGCAGTGTGTAGAGGTTTTAGGGCGTCTTGTTTTGTTGGATTCAGTCCCCGACAGCCATGTCAATCCATTGAGACAGTCTCTATCTTCATGGGATGCCTTCATCATCAGTCAATCAGCCGTCGCCATCCTTCCAAGCTCCAACCAG
This sequence comes from Thymallus thymallus, assembly GCA_023634145.1. Classification (NCBI taxonomy): domain Eukaryota; kingdom Metazoa; phylum Chordata; class Actinopteri; order Salmoniformes; family Salmonidae; genus Thymallus; species Thymallus thymallus. The sequence goes on from CM042381.1 coordinate 6,923,653, forward strand.
AGAATAACCGTCTTCTAGTTAACCCATCCCCAGCCCAGCCCCCTCTACTGTAGTTGAAACACCTCTTATCCTCTTGTGGGCACGTGTCATACTACAAGAACAGGCGCAAGTAGCTTATATCTTTCCTATGACTAATCAGTCTATTATTCCTTCAGCCCTGGCGTACGTGGCGTTAGTGTATACAGTACCTACCTAATCTGTGGTGTCCGGTCTGCTGGACTTTCCATGTGTTCCCGGAAGTGCCAGATTACAAGCACACACAGTGGTCTGACAGTGGTCGGTGCTCATCACTCCACACCATATACTGTAAGTCCCCCTCTCCTCGTCCTAATAACATGATGTAATTAGAGCAACTGATTTGTATGCTAATCTTCTTGCGAACACACCGTCACCCTTCACCTGTTTAGGCCCCATTGTACCGGTGTCTCAGTGTGTCTCAGCAACACACCTTAGCCATGTTGCTACAGGTCCAGTTTCTATAGTAAGTAAATACAGTTGTTTCAGAGGAGGCCTGAACTAATGTGATATATGTTCATAACCTTGGATAGGTTAGGAGAACACACATATAATCCAGAGACGTATGCACACAGAGAATCAGCTCAACAACAATGTCCTCTAATATGTCCCAGTTATTCATGTGTGCAAGGGAAGGAATCTCAAATATAGGCGTCTTTAGACAATTTTGTTTTTTTTTCACTCTGCAACTTGTCAATTACAGAGACAAGAAGGAGTGGATTGGGATGTTGCTGTTTAAGGGTGGGAGGTTATAGGGATGGATGCGGTTGTAAATTGCTCTGCATCTGCTCTTGTGTCCCATGAAAGTGACGAATATATTGAATCTGATTTCTTGACGTGCTCCGGCACGCCAGCCCCTTATGAACAGTCTCCAAGGATTATTATTATTCAAAAGGAAGGTGTATGTGTGTATAGATGTTCACTTGTGTGGGGTCATTATAGTAACTTTAAACATGAACAAACAAACAAATTAATACATTTCAAAGGCACATAGATTTGGGGAGGGGGGCGGGAGTCGGGGGGCTCATTTTAGTAACAGATGTCCACGCAGTGGCTGGTAGGATAGCACTTCACCATCTACACATGTTAAGTGACAGTGACGGACAGCAGGCAGTCTCTTTAATAATTCAATATATTTTAATATTTTTTTCTCTCTCTCTCTCTGTCTGTTTTTACAACGACGGCAAAATCCAATTCCGCGACATGGTTATGATTACACAAATATGCATTAAATATGCCATCTTTGGGAGGGAAAATACTGACACAGATTATGGCTTTTGTTTGTCTGTTAATTTCTTCAGTCTGTGTGTCTATACGTTGATCATGTATCTGGCTTGAGTAATTAACATGGTGATCTACTTACACACAAACATACACACACACGGTATCATACACCTTATATATATACCAATGGATTTTCAGGCCCATGCCACCACATTCCCAAGTGTTTTTCTATCAGTTTCGTTTTTGGGGGAGCACTGTAATCAGATGACTGAAAAGACAAAAGACAAAAAACTAAAAGGGAGAGTAGACACAGGTCTTTATATTTTCCCCAGCACAACGATGCGGGTAAGTGAGCCTCAACTGACCAGAAATGATTTGCCTCTGTCTGTTAGACACGTAATGGAGTCATTTAACTAGTCAAATTAGGAGCTGCAGAGATGCCGCATGCTTCATTGCTGGGTTCCAATGGGCACCATTTTACATTTACGTCAGGAATCATTTCAGGGCAAATTAATGTTTTTATTGTCTTGCGAAAATACACCCACATGCACCCAGGCTCACCACATCTAAAAGATCAGCACCACCTAGAGGTCAAAGACGGCACTGAGAGGGAAATCCAACCCAGCAGAGTGGGTAGGATAGGGGGGTATCATGTTTAGATGACAGCCAGTCAGTCCATTCTAGATCCAAACTCTAAATCAGAAGCATGTGATGGAGGAAATAGAATGTGTCCACCAGCGTGGGAGATCAAACTCTGAGTCTGTAAGCGACACTGCTGAGAGCTCTGGGACTCAGCCGGAGGCTTTGACACATCTGATTACAGACAAGAAGCAGGCCCCGTCCAGAACAGTCTAACCACGTTTTGGGGTTCTACACAATTTTTATTGGGCATGTGGTGAAGGTTACCACAGGATCAGTTCTTTACATCCAAATCATTATTTAAAGCAACTCCGGATTTGATTAAATCTTCATAGAAGTTTATAGTTTTTTTGTTTACATTCAAATATCTGCTTTGGACACATGCAGCATGCACCTCAGTTGATAGACTTTCATGGCGTTCCAGCAGTGAGCTCTAGCAGTATCCATTAAGTGAAATTAGATGTGGAAGTACATGAAAGCTGTAGGCACCTTTGAGTTGGCTGCTGATTTATGTCCTGTTGTAATCTCATGCTAGAGCAATAACTAAAAGAATCGACATGTTTTTAATACCCGCTTAAGGATTTTATAATGTTTTTATTTTATTTTCATGAAACTCATTTTAATCGTATGCTTGTTTTCTCATCTAAGCTTTCTCTTGGCTCTTTGTTCCCTACCGCATGCATTTATGTTATGATAGATTATTGTATTGTATTATGATGATTGACAGGCAAGGATGTTTGTGTGTGTGTTTGTGTGTGTATGTCTTTTTGACTATACACACACCACCCCAGCCCCCCCTTCCAGACCCTGTTGTGTGCTTGACATTCTGTCGATATCGTTACACCCAAACGCTGGACTGTTTGATCCCGTGTTTGGCTGGCACACTTTGAGCTAGAGAGGCTGTGTTTGTTCACTGCTACAGAGCCGTGTTTCTCTCGCCGCTGTTTAAAGGCGTCCACCCAACCACCCAAAGTTCACTCCTGTCTCTCTGCGATAACCCACGGTCCAACCAGACAGTCCGCCTGCTCAGTTTCATACATTGATATAAAAGCATGTCAGATCTCTGCTAACCTGCTAACACTTACAGATAAGACAATGTGATGTGAAACTGGGGGTTTGAAATAACCTGAACTTAGAGTTACTCCGTGGATTCACTGATCCATCTCTCTACTGGTCCGATTCCTGTCAGTCGAACCCCTCCTCTCTTTATCTTCTTTGTCCACAAAGAAAGGAGAAGAGACACATTCTCAATCTTCTGTTGCAGTATTGTTTTTATTCTGTCTGTTATATATTGATCCTGAGTGTGGCTGGTTATCTTTGCATGGTGGGCAGTTATAGATGAATACACAAAGCCTTTCATTTGGACAAGGGATCATTGTGCCGTCATCCTCCCACGCCTGGAGAGCAGCTAGTTGACAGGGGACGAACGGCAGCCATCAACGTGCCTTCCCGTCATCCGAGGGCATCACGTTAGTATGAAAGAAATATCTGAGCATAGTTGCTTGAATACAGCAGTTAAAATGCCCTTTCTGGACCTTTATCTCAACATATTTGGTATATTTATTATGGGTGGATATGATCAGGTTTTTGCTGGTACGGTTTAGCTGGTAGGGTTAGTTCAACAGTGTGTTTCTGGCGGTTTCAACAGTGTGTTTCCAGAAGGCACTCTGCAGGACTTCACCAGGCTCAGAATTCTGTGAGAACTGCCCAGGGGTTCCGTCTGACCTCATGAGTTAAAAGGAAGCAGCATGAGATCGAGAGAAAGAGAGCGAAAAAGAGAGAGATACAGACAGAGAGAGAACCAGAGAGAAAGAGAGACCAGGGAGAGAGGGGTCGTGATCAAGAGAGTGAGGGGAGGGGGTTAACGTCATCCACTCTGATAGTTGTGTGGAGTGACATCTTGAGGGTTCCTATCCCATCCACTTCAGGCCACTCATAGGCTGGCCTGTACAGCCCACTGTTTCCCACAGCCCCCTGCACCAGAGGCTCATAATTACTCTTAAGAAGGTAATAGTGTAAAATGAATGCTGTGCTCTCTCCCTGAGGGGAACAAAGAAGCCTTATTGTACAACCTCGTCAGTTCTCCTGTGTGTCTCAGCACTGTACAATCACTGTTTTCAGCAGGATAAACAGCATGTGGTAAACGGAGAGAGCGAGAGAAAAAACGACAAAGGAAATGTGGTCTCAGCCATCAAACGGCAGTCTCTAAGTGTAACTTCTGCTCTTAATTTGTTAAAAAAAAGATGTCTTCTCTGTTCTCAGTTCTTTGCAGTTTGTTGAATTCATTTGAGGTGCACAAACTCGCCGCTAAGTCGGGAGACGTCTTCTTATTGGGAAATCTTTCAATAAATCAATGTGACTCTAAACACATTTCCCCCGTGACATCACTGAACTGATAAGAACTGAACTAATCTCTTTTGAGGCTGTCGGAGTGCTTTGAACAAAATCTAGTTTGCATCTCTCAGCAAGGTTATTTGTCAATGACTTATAATCCCAGGTAAAGTTCCCGGGTTTTATATTAGAAACGGGTAAATGGTTCTCATGTCTGATGTTTCCTGAGCCTTGGGAAAAGAGGGAGAAGGGTAAGAAACAAAAGGAATGTTCTGGATTTCACTGTCAAAACAATGAGAGGAGTGAGTGATCAAAATAGAATTGTTTCTGCATTACCTTGAGACTTGTTTCTGCATTACCATCCTGGAAATGAGTCAACTAATGATAATGTTGATCATATTTTATACTAGTGAAATGTGCACCTTAGAAATTCTCTGAAATGTCAGTGTCTATTTGGTCTGAAGAACACTGCATTTTTGAGTTGTTGTTCAATCATTTGATTTGTAATATGTCCGGACAGTAAACTCCCCTTTCACCTCTCCCCACTGGGCACACACTGGTTGACTCAACATTGTTTCCACCTCATTTCAATGAAATTACGTTGTCCCAACATGGAATAGACGTTGAATTGACGTCTGTGCCCAGTGGTGTCCTTTCTCGTCCTTATCTCAGGCATGTTGTCTACCTGTACTGTAAGACACTGTCCGCACCAGACAGAGAGTCATGCACAGAGCAATGAAGTGTTCCTCTTGAGGGTATCACTAGCTTGTCTAGTCCCTCCAAGGGCACGGTACTGGCCAAGAGCAGGAACAATCATCACCAAAGCTTTTACCTACTTGGTAATTTATGAGAACTCAATTAGAAGAGATTCTGAAAAATGCCTCATCCGTGTTGTGAAATATTATGTTCTGCCTTCTGCTTATTAGAACAGCAACCCCAGCTTCATAAACAGTGTTTGGAGATAAATAATTTATATTACACATTATCGCTCCGGAGCGAAAGAGAACAGCTAATTTTTGCCGTTGTGAGTTTGTGTAGGGGGCCATTTCACTACGGAGCCTATGTCCCCCCCCCCACCCCCATGCCCCGCCAACCTCCTCTGAAAAAAGAACAGGACGCGTCCCCTTGTGCGACGTTCCTCTGTGATCACATCTTTATACGTCGAAAATATTTCTTTGATTTGCCCTCACACTCCGAATCTGTTACCCTTTTTCGCACAAAATCTCACGGAAAACTTTTGCCATATCTGTCATCTCAAAATGGGGTCTTGGTCTCAGATGAATAGTTTTGATCTTTCTCGACTGTTTATGGCCGTGTCAAGTGAAAAAAAAGACTTGCCGTAAGTGCTTACACTAGCACTAAATAGTTTGACATCTTGCTCTCTAACAACGTCTTTAAAGTAAATAAAAAACTAAACAACGGCGGAGCCTGCAATTAAACTCTAGATCTGAATATGAAATGTTTGTACCGGAGGGATTTCTCTTTGCCCTTTTCATCTATAGTTTTTTTTAAGGGATTCTCTGTGTGTGATGCTGTAAGGGCTGGTCAGATCACAAGGGGACTGTAGCCGGGGTTGAGATGTGGCCAGTGCTGATAGCCTCTGGTCATGGCTGCTTTAGCCCCTCCATTCTCACTGAGTGCTTAAGGCTAGACAGTGGCAATCATCCACCGTGGACACACACACACACACACACACACACACACACACACACACACACACACACACACACACACACACACACACACACACACACACACACACACACACACACACACACACACACTAAACCTGAAGAGGCTGCCTTTCACACTGCCTCCAATGCTCCGCCACACACATACTTTGAGAGCTCAGTAATATGTGATACAATTCCACATCCATTCTCCCACACTGAGGTCACATGTTACAGTCTGACTGAGAGGGGTAATAGGAAAGATCCTAGTGGGAGGAGCTGGTCTAATCAGGAAGTGCAGGGTGTCACTGCTTAAGGCCTGGGGTTAGAGATACTGTACTGTAGCAGAGGCTAAGGATTCCCCATGCAGACACAGGAAGTCAGTCCAAACAGTCTACTAGAGATCTAATAAATAGCTTCAGGTCGTGTTAAACTCAATAACCCAATGTAGATGTATACTATAATACCCCTCACATTTAATTGGACTTCACCATAACAATAATAATCTGTAATTGGTCTTGCGTTAGGTAAAAACAGAGACGGTGTCCCCCCCCCCCCCCCCCCCATTTAAGGAAGCTGTAGATTAAACAACCTGTGTACGTTAAACGTAGCTGCAGAAGAAAAGCTTCTGTCTCTGTCACTGTAGCTGGAGGTGCTGGCTGACCATTGCAGGGTAAGAGACAGAGGGAGAGAAAGACTGAGCCGGAGAAATGGGGATGGGGGGGGGGGTGGGGATCCTGGAAGGTTTCGTATATCATAATTATCCCGTTAAGCAACGGCGGGGTTCCCTCGGGAATTATTCTTAAATGGAGGATTTGCAACAAGAATGGGTCAGAAATGCTTCCAGCAAGCAGGAAATCCTGTTTTCATTTACATAATCATATCACCACTTCTCTTTGGTCCCTTCTAAAGGCGGATGCTAATTCACAGCCCAGCTTTTGTAGGTTTAAAGTTGTTGTTGTTTTTATTCCCTCTAATGCGTGTCGCCTTTACTGCCAGAGCTTCTCTAAATCTATACTCACTTTTTGACCTTCCTCTAAACATCTTCTTTGAGCGTGGAGTTGGCCCTTTTGACTCTTCTTCTCGAGCACATATGTGGAAAAACAGAAACATAAATAAAAGTTGATTCATGAATAGCGCTGTCTTAATTGAGACCCAGTAAGAGTAAGTAGCAGATGTTATACCGGGAACTGTTGAATCATCAGAGACCAGAGGAAGTCTGCAAAATCATATTAAAAAAAACAAGCCAGGTGCTCGTGATTTTCCATTGCAGCACACTGTGGCGATGTGGGAGGGAAGAGAGGGGAAAGGAGGAGGCGGATAGGAGGAGGATATTCATCCGGAAAGATCAACAGAGAGAGTGCTAGTGCGACGTAGCATTCAGAGACATTTCTGATGTCACCCTACTGTTTGATCTTGCCCATAAGCCCTCTTTATTGTGCTTTATTACGATAGTAAGCATCAGATTATTCACTGTAGATCCTATCGGAGAAGACATATTTCTTTATCATTGTTTGGACACACTTAATACTGTTGGTACTTTCAAACGTTTACGATGAACACAGAGAAAGTGGAGTGTTCCCTGTCTTCATCTCCCCACTAGTCTGAATCCTCATCACTGAGCACATCCCAGGTCTCCAGCTCTCTCTTGACTTCTTTTCTTATAGGAGCCCGTCCTATATTGCTGTATGATTCCTGCCCTAGGAAGCGCTGTGCTTCAGCTGCGGGCAGGTTCCTGTGATGTCTGTCTGTCTGTCTGTCTGTCTGTCTGTCTGTCGTAGTAGTAGAGTCGGGAACCTGTGAGGAGGTGCGGTGACAGGCCCACTGTGGGGGATTAAAGGCCCACTCTGTTTCTACTCATCTCTCTCTCTCTCTCTCTCTCTCTCTCTCTCACTGCCTTTCGCTCCCCCCCGTTTGACAGACAGTGTTGTTCTCGTCACTCAGAGGGGACCTCGTCCCAGGCTCACAGAGTCGCTTCAGCGTTATTCACCATTCCCACCGCAGCGCGACGCCACACAAAATTAGTAACCAGATATGGCAGTGGCGCGATGCTAGTGCGAATAATACCACACACTCGAGGGAGCCCAGAGCTGTGAGATTAGCACAGACAATTAATACAAGACATGCCTGCGAGAGGGTCTCTGAATATCTTTATGTTGTTTTTGCCAATACAGCTCTAAAACTGTTCGAGGGAGTGTGTAGGTGTGTGCGCGTGCGAGCAGTTTCATATCTGTGTGGAGTTGAAACCCTAATTTTGACAGGTGTTTTGATGTCATCTTCCTTTATACAGCCTTGAAGTCATGTACAGTAACATACTTGTCCATTGAAAACCACTAACAACAACATCCAGTAACGGTAACATTCCCAGCCCGTAATCCAAATGAAGGAAGGAAGTGTGTGCGGTCTATGGAAGCACAGCTAGGCCCTCCCCGCATACAGGCCAGTAGAATAAAAAACATGATTCATACTCAAATGAGGCCTGATGAGCACAGATGACCTCACCTCTTCCTGTTGCCAAACAAAAGGTTCCTTTTATAATAGGGAGGGTGGCGATGTAGAGTACAGAAGATCCCTGGCTTGTCCCACCAACCAGAATGTGCCCTCTACAAAGAAAACAAAAAACTTTTAGCGACAGCCTTTGGTTGACCTTGTTAGCGCCAGGGCACTTGGGTAATCTGTGCTTAATTATTTTTTTTCTCCCTTCTGCATTAGACTACAGCTTGTGCTCAAACCACAAGCGTTTAAGACGGGGCCATTTATTTTTTTGCACATTCCAACTCCATTATGTTACATTGTTGCTGAATAAAGGCTGGTATTATGTTCCCGCGGTAAAGGGCAGAAGTGGACAGAGTTTTTATCCGCTGAACGAATCAATCAGGATTATGTCAGCTGAAAAGAATCACAGACAGCAGTCGCCAGTGTGTGTGTCTGTCTGTGTGCACGTTTGTGTGTGTGTGTATTTTAAATTTTGCTTATTTAAAGGGGAACTATTTGTTGGCCGTGAATACATAAGGGTAACTGAGATGTCATTTCTCAGTACAGAGAGGATCTCTTCTATTTATTTCTTCCTCTGTGGGAGGATTGGAAGGGCGCTCATTATCATTTCAGCAGAAATGATTAGGAGATCAAATAGAGATCGAATGCCATTTCCTTCCATTAATGCGGGGGGTTTAGAGCGTCTGTCATGGCATGGCTGTCCGGCTGCCTGTGGGAAAAAGGAAAAAGACAGAGGGAAGAATGGAGGAGAGGATTAAGAGGGGGCCGTGGCTTGGCAAGGGAGTGCAGGGCTATTCATTAGCAGTGCCCAAAGAGAGGCACACTGACATGAATAGAGAGAGAGAGGGAGAGAGAGAGAGAGAGAGAGAGAGAGAGATGAACCTTGAGCAGTAACTCTACCACACGAAATGTAGAGTAAAGGCAAACGGTGCCAATCACATGGTCAAGTTTTCCCTCCACATAGTGAAAACCTACTCATGCAACACTTTGTCCTGCTTTGAGACTCACACGCGTTAGGGTGAGGGTCCTGCCCTCTGGGGCCACATTCAAACAACCCACCTTACTGTTGGGCCTCACAGGCTGCTAATGCCTTGCCAGTCAAACAACCAACCCTCAAGTCATGCCCATGACACAAAAAGGGGCCTACGTGCCATTTGTTTGTCAACTTAGGCTGAAATTGTGACTGCATGTTTGAATCTGGAGTTGGAATAATGCTCTCGGTGTTCTGTGATCTGCGAGTTCAAATCCCCCCATCAGAGGGTTATGTTGCTCAGAGGAGGCACTAACCCTTGCATACTTCTTCTGTCTGAATAGCCATTTTCTCTGTATTGTATTTACGTATTGAAAAAAGGTAATAGATCAAGCACATTCCATTATTCTCTTATAAGATCATTAGCAAATATAATTAGATATGAAAGAAAGTAATTTGGAAAAGAGGGGAAAAGCGCTATGAGGCAAAGAAGACAGATTGTTGCATCAGAGTGTTTGGGCTTAAATTGCTCAGTGGAGGTATTATCTATGCAACCATCTTAGCCTCAGAAATAGTCACTGGGAGAGGTAGGGTACTCACTCCAGCCCACTGTTTCTCAACCAAGACCCAGCTTTTCCTGTACACCCCTGTCTCATACAATACCTACAGGTAAGAAGGAATACAAAAATAATTTCTAAAACAACAATACCTACATTGTGTAATGCCATCCTTTAAAAAGACAATATCAGACAGAGCAGAAAAGGCCCCCATCCCCTCTGCATATATGGATTCTCCTTTTGTACTTTTGTCTTACCTAAAAAGGAAACACAATTCTTCCTCCTTGATGCAGTGTAGCTGGGAACCTATTCATTGTTCCAGTACCACATGTAGGAGTTTGTCACTGTTTGTACACCTTAACACGGTAGTGTGCTTTCTAATGGGGATCTGAGTTGAAACAGTCATAAATTCAAAATCCTGCTGTGTCTCACCGCAAATGTGCTATTTTCTTCCTTAGTGGTGCTTTGAGGGATGGGGTGGATGTGGATTCCTCTAGTCTTTGTGAATCACAGCAAATGGTATTCATAAAAATGCTGTATTCATTAAAACCTTCTAAAAATATGATTTGTGTGCACTTCCTCGTGCTCAAGCGGTGGTGTGTGCTGTTCATATTTACATATTTATAAATACTGGCTGTACAATGAGGCCTACCTTTGCCAAAAACAACACTTTTCTACCGTCGCCGGATGCTTGGGAGAGAACTAAGGCCTCAGAGGCACCTTCAATGGCAGTACTCTATTTAACTGCCTGCTTGCCTGCCTGCCTGCAGCAGACTCAAATGTACATAGGGCTAGGGCATCAGTCACTTCCATGGCACTTATGGTACAGCTAAACTCAAGTCTCATGCAGTCAAACCCACATCATTAGAAGACTAGCACTTCATCTACAATACATGGAGGCTAGGATTATAATGGGGAATGACTTTACTTTAGTTTTGGCCTCATCAGAATTCCCAATATTAATCTCAAGCCTTTACATAAAAATAATACATTAATAACAAAGGATTTATACTGTTTTCCATAGTAGCTGATTAGCGTAATAGTCTTGTGTAGTTTGAGTGCTATGAATGTCAGGTGAGAGACTATACTTAGAGACCCCCACACTAACACTAGTATTTCCCAAGGCAGTTTTACAACACATGCTCTCAGCCTTGTGTTAGGCCATTGTTCTGTCCACCTATTCATTTATCCATTCTGTTAAGCATGACACATGTATTAACACAGGATGGATCCTGGAGCTATGTGTCCTCTTACCATATGCCTGGGTTTCTAGGGCCCTCTCTCCTGTAAATGGCCATTCTGACTGTTATCTCATAGTTTACCTGTAGAGGGCGTCCTCACCCTTACAGCATTTTCAATGGTCCTATTGACTACAGTGCATTTTTGCAATTCAGTGTAAAATATATACGTTCTCATACAAATTATGGTGTAACCAGTTGTCACAGATATAGAGAGTATTGCTGACCTGATGCTTTTGTTTAATTTGTAGCATTTACCCATCCCAATATTTTTTCGGGGAATAACATTGTATTTATTTAATTTACTTTATTTAACTAGGCAAGTCAGTCAAGAACAATTCTTATTTAAAATGACGGCATACCCCGGCCAACACTGGGCCAATTGTGCCCCGCACTATTGGACTCCCAATCCCGGCTGGATGTGATACAGCCTGGATTCAAACCAGGGACTGTAGTGACACCTCTTGCCTTAGACCACCGCGCCATTTGGGAGCCCAATATATATAATGCATTTTTTAATGGTAGGATTCCTTAAATTATAATGGTAAAGTATGTAGTCTACAGCATTGACCAGATAGTATTTATTTAAACAGTGTGATAAACAGTAGTTGTTTTTAAGATGACACACACAAGTGGAATGTCAACGAGGTCCTTGGGTTGGTTGGTGAGGTGCATCTGCTCTCCACCCGAATGGGAAATTAAAACTGAGAGAAAGTTATGAGGAATCTATAAAGTTGGCCTGGAAATCTCCTGCTTGCTGTGGCAGTTGTTTGGGGAGAAGAAATGTCGTGCTTAAATAATAACATTCCAGGTGGCTTAGTTAATGAACAGTGAAAACCAAATATGGGGCTTAATCTGTAACTCGTTACTGGAAGTTTCTTTAAAGAGAAAGGAGGAGAAGCCACCCTTGAGAGACCAGATAGTTTGATAGACATTTAGTCTGATTCCTTAGTGAATGGTTGAGTAATGATAGATTGATGCGTGAAGCATAGATGTAGACATAGTTATGACCAACAGACTGTTCCATCGTATTGCCATATAAAATGTATGCATGACATACACAGGCTTAGTCTGCCATCTAGTGGTCAAACAGTATTTCCTTAGACTGCATCACCATACAGTACCATACAGATGAGACTGCAAATGACGTACAGAACAGTGATGCCCTCTCTTTAAGATATTAAAAGCAGTTGTGTGTAGCGGGTCTTCAAAGTTAACTCCCAGAGATGATCGTTTTAGTTTGTTGATGCGTCTGGCATAGGATGTTTCAAGTGTCAATTAGGATTGTTAATAACTAGGGTTCCGGTTGTTAGACAGACATTCACATCTCCAGATCTCCCAGCGTTAATATCAGACAAACCCCGAGAGCTACTTTAATTTTCTTAAGAATCTTCATCAGCCTTTTCTAAACTGTTTGACATATGAGTTTTAAGTGAACGTACAGTATATCTTGATTTGAGAGTGACGGTGGGATTGTGTGTTAATGCAGAGAGAGTAAGTGTCAGCGTAATTGCTCTTTGGGAAATCTAAAAGATGTTTTGTCCTGTTTTTAGATTTCCGTTGCTCTGCACCGAGTCTTCATTTCATTTCGATATCTTCGTTGCGACAGCACAATCAAATGAACACGTTTCAATTTCATTTTGTCAGTTACATAACGGCACTTTAAAAGAACATGACATGGAAAGGCATTCAGTAGATTTTATTGCCAAATAATTTTATCAGAAGTTGTTGAGGGAATGAAACTGTGAAAGGGAACAGGGATTGTATTATTTAGCTCTCACACTGTTGCAGAAATAAAAGATAAACATGTTTTACTGTCTGGGATTCAAACTTTGTATTATAATTGCTTATTTCAGTACATGATCACCAAGTTATCACACTTATCTAGCAAACAAACTTGCTTGGAAAAAGTATGGAAATCATTTTACTGCTAGTGTCTCATACCATTTTTAGACTGCAACCTTTGCTAAACACCTCACAACCTCACCTCTGAGTCCCTGCTAGAGGCCTAGCCTACATTTGAACCTAGTTTAGAAATGTGATATTTAGTCATCTCAATGTTAGTCTAATAGTTTGTAAGTCATATATGTGTAATGCTAATGCTAAATGTTGGTTCCAGAACAGAAAGTCAGTTTCTGTTTTGCTCCTACTTCACTCTATGTGATGTTTGTTACAGTAAGAGGCGGCCATTTTATGTGTTTAACTGCTATACTGTGTTGTCAGAATGGTTGTGTTGTGGCTGTGGTGGGGGCCGGGGCAGTCGTGTTAATCTGCGTTTGTTCTCTTAACTGTAGTTCATCTGTGGGTAGGAGAGGAGGAAGGCCATGGAGCCCTGGGCCCCGCGCTGACCCTCGACCCTAACCTCGCGCTGCCTAACCTAGCTGACACTGAGACGCACGACGCAGCCTCTCTTAACAGAGACTAACTCCCGCCCGAGCACCTGGCTGGAGCAAGGCAGGAACATGATGCTGATGATGATGATGATGATGGTGATGATGAAGGAACACACTATATCAAAGACTTTATTTTAAACATGCTACCATCAAACAAGAGAAGTCAGTCAAAATGAACTATGAAGGAGCGTTTCTGCCCTGTGTAAGGATGGAGAGGAGACTGAGAGACAGACCTGCTGAAATGACTTGTAGAGGCCACTGGATGTGACGCTCAGCAAAGTGACAGACAGACAGCGACTTGAACCATTATGTTTCCTGTACTCTCATGGATGGCTCCTCCCACCATCTTCTGTCTTCTTCATGTGTCTCCTTTGATTTGATGTTTTTGATTAAACTACCTGCTAAATGACAGTCCCCAACACACCCCTACTATGACACATTCCTTGATCCAAGATGGCGTCCATCATTGTTGACAAAAAATAAAGAAGATAATATTCAGACTGAACTGTTGTGCTGACCTGTGCTTCACCTGTACGACAGACTCTCTCTCTCCTATCAGACCCAGTACAAAGACAGGTATTCCATGACCCCTGGATCACAGCAATGGTATTGTCCCTGGACTGTACCATTCCCACTCTTGTCCTGCTGGAGCTGTAGCTTGACTCACTCCATTTGATCAGACCAACCATCTATGGAGACCAAGCACACTTATTGCCACGCACATTTTAGTTGCTGTTTTCTACCCTGTTTTAGGGCCCACAATGCTCTGTGTGTCAAAAACGAACTAACAGGGAGAAAGAAAAGGAAAAACTAAGTATGACATTCTCTGACAATCTTTTCCTGTTGTAGCTAACTGAGAGAGAGCAGTTTTTTTCAGATATGATTGGGATGTTAGTACATGTGACAACGAGAAGCGAAAGCCTGAGCATAGTACAGTACAGTGTGATGATGGACAGAGGACTGAGGATCCTCACCCCCCACCCCCCCTCCCCGTAACAGAAATGGGACTGAAGTGAAGACTCGGCCCTAGCATGGGCTGCTCAAGTCTTTTCTCGCTCTTTATCACAGAGCCTGTAGATGCTCAGAACTAAATGTAAAAAGAGAGAAATAGCAAAAAAAATAATAATAATACATTGTTTGTGAAGAGCAAAAAGTGTTGAAGTGACAGTAATAACTAGTTTACACAACCGTGTCCTATAGATAAACATAGAGCTTGAAGAGAAGATATGGGATTTGATTTTCTCCCCTTTTTCATCTCTCTTATTGACTTCAAGGACTATAGTGTTGCAAATGTTTGTAAGATACTGCCACCAATCAATGTTGCAAAGTGTTACTGACTACTGAAATGGTTTGATGTATTTACTTTAAAAAAGAAGAAAAAACTGGAAAAAAACAAATATTGTCTAGCCTTAGATACAGTCATCCGTAGTTGCATCTACAAAGCTAGTTGTTCTAGATGGTAGGCCTTAGGGTTGATCTTTTTTTCATATTTTTTTTTTTCAAGTACTGTACTTTTTGCCTTCTACATTTTAAAGAAAAAAAATTAAAAGATTGACAATCTACTCATGTGCTCCAAACATATGCCCATACAGTATATACATAAATCATACAGTATATACATAATACATTATACATAGAAGGATTTTTTTGTTTTGTTCCAAAAGTATTTTGCACTGTGATAGTATTATAAATCAAATCTATACAGTACAAAACTAGCTAACTAACTAAAATGAAGGTGTGTGTCTGTGTGTCCCTTGACATTGTGAAAAGTTTTTATGTCCTCTTGTGAACCCTGAGAATTCTAATGCGGTATGTACAGTGAAAATATATACAGTACATTTTCAGTTTGAAGGACTACAGTACATTGCTTTGATAAAATGTTATCATAGTGCCAACCCCAGGCATGCAAGTTTCCTGTATTGACATCATATACTGTTTGTTACTAAAGCAGAGTGATGATCGATGCTCTAAGTCCACATCTGGTTGAAATTCCTCTCCACATAAAAAAAAGCATCTGATTTTTATTTGCTTTTCTAGATTTTTGAATTCCAAACCCAAAATATGAAGAAAAAAGATGAGAAATTAAAATACAAGTGGTATTGTAGGGAATTTAACAGGGTGCTGAGAAGTGGATTGTGGGACTGGGTCTGAGTTAACCAATCAGAGGGCCCGGTCAGTCCCATTGTGATGCCCTCTCTCCCCTTCTCTCTGTTGTGTGGTTGTATATCTGAGAGGGGATAATATTATGAACCAGTATATGAGCATTCCACGTACGAACCTGTCTTGTGAGCTGAAAACCTTTTGTTTGCTGTATTCTCATGGCAGATGCTTCGTTTTGTAACTACTGAACTGTACTTATAATAAAAATAAAATGTATTCAAACTATAATGGATTGTTGTGGAGAGATGGATTGTTTATTTTTTCACAGGATAACAGTCACTTAGGAGAAAATAAAGCATCAAAATACCAGTATTGAGTAAACAACAGTCTGAACATGTCACTCCCTCAAAATGATTGTGTTTTCAGTCTACTCCTTTATCCCAAAGCTTCATGGACTATGCTCATACTGTTGAATATGCTACAATACAAAAAAATTGTGGTAGGCCTATATGATATTGTCATCCACCACAATCAACAAAGTCACCTCACTGCATTGGATTGAGAACTGTACTATGCAGACACAGGTAGTTTTGTGCTCATGAACTACAACCCCTAATGCACGCAGATACAAGCATACTGAAAATTGTTACACACTCATGCAAACCAGAGACACCCACAATGGACCACATCCTGCCTGACACACACACACACACACACACTGAAAGAAAGATCAGTGTTCAGCTGAGAGCACTTTTCTTGACTGTTGTAGGTGAAGCCCTTGTTATTTTGCACTGAACGATGAGCAATATAAATGATGTATCTTTCTCCCCTCTCCCTGACTTCACTGTTAAGTGCTGTACAAGGAAGTAGCCAGAGGGGATACAGAGCTGACTGACTACAGAGCTGACTGTGTAGCACCAAACTGGCCTGGCCCATGACAGCTCAGATGACAATTTATGGTGTTGCTAACAGTAGCACTGTGCCCTTGGGCCAATGTATTGTTAATTCCGAAACACCACTGAGTGTTATTTCAGGGTGGGCAAATAATTGCTCTTCTCCTTGTTTTTTTTTTTCTCGTAGTCTATCCATCACGCAAAGTTGTTTTGGACATATTGTGTGAAATTTGTTAGTGTGTGTATGTGTTGCTCTCTCTCTCTCTCTCTGTGTGTGTGTGTGTGTGTGTGTGTGTGTGTGTGTGTGTGTGTGTGTGTGTGTGTGAGGATGATCTAAGACAGATAGTGCTGTGATGTAATTTTTCACAGGTCTATTACCGAGCTTGAGGGTGCTGCCCCTTCCACCTCCTGAGACCATGTTGGTCTCATCTAAGGAATCTCTCCATTTCCCATAGCAATGCCATAGGCAGTAAAGTAGCTGGATCAACACATTCAAAAATAGAAAACTTCCTTACCCACATCAAAAGTACACGTCACTCAAATCCGCTTTGTTCCCCTAGTTCAAGTCTGGGATGTTTTTCAAGAGGAGTATGTTGTTTTTATTCCTCCACTGTGGTGGTGCGGGCTGAAACCTGATCCAGGTCTGGTTGATGGAATCCATATTTACGTTAACCTAACGTCAGGACCCAGCGGCTGCTGAGCCTGCTGGGAAGAGGCCCAGGTCAATGCCTGACTAATTTTTAAACGGATCAGATACACTGCACCAGATGTGGGGCCGCTTGTGATGCAGGGGATCTGGTCCTAATAAAACTCACATCCGTAGAAAGTAACCATTTGACTTATTTATTTCCTCCCTCTGTCTCTCTCTCTCTCTCTCTCTCTCTCGCTCTCTCTCTCGCTCTCTCTCTCGCTCTCTCTCTCTCTCTCTCTCTCTCTCTCTCTCTCTCTCTCTCTGTGATATGCATTAAATAGTGTTTAAAGGAAGGACGTGTTGTATGGTTACAAATCAGACAGATAAGAGTTTCTAATCAAAACCAGGATATTAATTTGTGTGTGTGTGTGTGTGTGTGTGTTCACCTACTGTGAATATGATCGTGCACGTATCACTGATTAAAGAACACATCAGGTCATTTTTCATTAGATTCTGCTCTTATGTCTTTTTCATTGCTTGATGTTCTGTGATGCATCATCAGTCTGCCTCATGACCCTGCTCAGAGCTTGATGAACATGTCTTCTCCCTTCATTTAGCTTTTTTTCTCTCTCACTCACATCTCTTGTCTTGCCGTTGTCTCTCTCTCTCTCTTCCGCTGCCTCCGTCTGTATTAATTTCCTCTTTCCCTTTCACGCCATATTGTGCTGCAGTGTGTGCGGAGGCGATTGATGTGCTTAAGATGATGGCGCGGCTCCGTTCAAGTGTGCTAGCAGTTGTAACTGGGCAGATGGTGACCTCGAGTTGAACCTGTCCTCGTGCTCATTTGTTCAGCTGTGGTTAATTTCACAGGCCTCCATGTTGCAGGCAGCGTCTCTGCATTATGCACTGCTTCCCCATGGCCACTAGAGGTCGCTAAAGACCAGCGTTTACCGCATCAGGAGGCAACTGGCTACTCTGCCTTATCTGTTTTCACATTGCACTGAAAGGCACATAAGGACTGACTCAAGACAATGCTACAATAAATGCCGCCCTTTTATACTGAATTACGGCATCTGCGCAATTTGATCAAATGTTATCAACCCCGTAACCACAGTGTAGAATAACCAAGTTTACTTTATGTTGAATATATATGCTCATGAAAGTGCTAGTTACTTATGATCTGTCATTTGAATCATACCCATCTGCAACCATAAGATAGGTTTGTACAAACTGGGCCTCTCGGACTGTGCTTGACGCTATTCTCATAGACAGGGAGATTATAACGTTGAGTTATTTCAATTTGAGAAATATCGGTAGTCTTTTGTGATTCTACGCCGAAATCACACTGTAATGCTTTTCTGTAATACACCCACACCCACATACCCACCCACACATACCCACATACCCCTACACACCCACATCCAGACACACACTGGTCATCTGCCACTTAATTTCATCTCTTCTGCACAATCAGTTTAGAAAATCCCTACATATTAACAATACACTGAAATGCTGTTTATGCTGTATTGTATGCACTGTAGAGTGTAGAGTAATCTCTCTCTAAAAATGCACACACACACACACAGAGAGAGAGAGACATACACACACACATACAGTCCCCTATGCTCCTGTTTCCTGGTAAATGTGTCTCTGTGCTAGTCTCAGGCTCTGGCTTATGAATCGATGATCATGTGCTGTAAGGGAGATAGATGGCTTTTAGCTCCATCTTGTCTCCTCTAATTGTAAAATATTAGTTACATTAGACTCTGCCTTGTGATTAATGGAACTTATTTGGAGGTGGCCCTCTTCTCTACCACCCCCCCCCCCCACCCCCCCCTGTTCCAAAGTCCTCCACTGACTTTTGAGAATTGAGTGATTTCACTTAAAGCAGACAAATAAGGCTCTCACTCTGAGAGGAAGAGAGAAGAGAGAGGCCAAGCAAAGGGAAAAGAGAAGGAGGGAAGGAAAATAAGAGAAGGGAGGGTGAGGAGTAGGAGGAGGAGGTCAGAGGGAGATAAGGACAGGCAAAGCTTGCGAGGGGGGAAGCACTGATAATAAGGTTTAAAAAGTTATGCCAGAAAAAATAAGCCAAGAAATTTAAGCTTTGCAGGAAATAAAGCTCCGCCAGATTTATACCGTATAACACATTGCAGATCACACACTGAAAATACAACCCGATCTCACACAGAGGGAAGTGAAGTCTTGATCTTGTTCTAACGTGATCGTCACTGAGAAAGGTACTTATTCATCACAATGGACTGTGTTAAGAATAGTGCTTTCCAATAACCCTCAGCCAAGTCCTCTTGCCTGGAAACACAGTGACTGTTATTGATACCCTCAGACCACTTAGCCGTGCTGGAAACATGTTTGTGACGGCCAGAGACCGCGTTGCCCTTGTAATGTCTGCCATAGGAGAGAGATAGATCATGTTATGGCAATATGAGCAGCTTGTAGGGGACTTACTCAATACGGAAACGTTTCCATCCCTGCCCTCCTCTGTTCCTGAGCCCATGGGAAGTGTGATGTTTTTATTCATCCTCTCTTCTGTTGTTTTTCTTTTTACTTAATTGGCTCAGAGGCCTTGAGGAACACCTGGCATGAATCGGGGCGAGCTGACATGATCCGCTCTGTTTAGGACACTGTCTCCTCTGGCTGTTCAGCTCCCACGGTTAACCTGACACACATCACTCTCTGTTCTCTGTTAGCTACTGCTTTAGTCAAAATGCTCCTTTTTGACCAGGGTTCATTGTATCATTCTTTCTATAAGGTCAAAATGAAGTTTCCACAAGGCTTATCTACAGTATGAGTGGTTTATTACCTCTCTCTGTTTCCCGTACACAAGCACACAGAGACTGTAGCCTACACTCTTACAGACTTGGGCATCCATTATCTGTCTGCAGTGACAGGTCAGCAATAGATTGTGCAGTCTTTAGCTCTTGAGGGACAGTAGGAGAATAAAGCTGGAGTAGAGATGGACCCTCATGAACTGTCCACCCCCAGGCCAGCTTCTCGGCTCCTGGACACAAGCATGCACACACACGCTGACCTGGTCCTGCTGAGACAAGCTGACATACAGGCCTCTTCACATGATGAATTTACTGCTCCATACCCATGAGCCTCAACAGTCCTCAGCCAATCACAGTGGGAGTTTCCCCTGTTTGTGTCAACAGAGATGGCACTTTGACACTGCAGGTGCAGGTACAGAGGCTCTGACCACTGGAGAAGTTTGACCTTACAGTATGTGGTTTATAGTCCTAGTTGAATGGCATCTACAGACACTAAGAAAACAACTGTTTTAGCTAATTAAAGACAAAGAAGGAGAGAGGGGGTGAGAGAGAGATAGAAAGGCATACTATTTTGAGGAACTTATTAACAGCTCCTTCTGGTACAGCAATTAATAATCTAGTTCAGAATTGAACATGGGACTGACTCCCCAGTGACAACTTTTTAGCTTTCTTTGATGCATCAACACCCCCACCCCATGCCTCTCCTTAAGTGTATTCCTTAGTGTTGTGTGTGTTGGTTTTTCTAGTTAACCAGAGAAATAGACCAGATCGCTATTCCCCAAACTTCAGCCCAATTTTACATCAACACACACAGACTTCTGAAACCTCTTAATACTGGGGAAATAAAAAAATTAAGTAAATCCCTTCAGGGGATTGGATATAAATACAAATATTTTTGTAAATCAATAGACATGTACCTTGAGTCAGTAAAAATGTTAGATCCTTAATGTGTGAATAGGGTAGAACAGGGTTCCCCAACTGGCCTGCGGGTGGTTTTATTTGCCCCGCCCCTCATATTTTCTGGTAAAGAAGGTTTTTCAAAAATTATTATTAGTTTTTGGGAATTTTCATTGTTTGACATAAAAGACTGTAAAAAGACCTGTAAATCAGCTTCAAGTGATTTACATTTTGCAAATCTGTTCCCAAGTATTCCCATGCATAATAGAGAGACACGTGATTGTGTATAGATGTAAGCAAGGTTTGAAATGATTATAATAAATGATTATAGTAATTATATTCCGGCCCCATGACCATCCAGAATCTAGTTGATGATCCTTGGGGTGACGTTCTAATGTTTCTTTCCGGCCGGTACATTTTCCCTGTCTGATTTTTACAGATCCATACCACCGATTGATTGATGCTACTGTAACATAGAGCTGGGACAATAAACCGAAAATAAGCGACACCGACCATACCGATCACTTATCGCAGGCATTTTGCTGATATCGTTCATTACAATAAGTTGCCTATACTAGAGAAATGTGAAGTTTGAAATGAAATAAGTTTGCTAATATGGGTGATTGTTAATGGGACAATTGATGGCTACAACCATCAAACTAGTAGTAGTAGTTTACAGGATAGTAAAAACAACTGTGGTGAACATTAATATTAGATGAGGGCAGTGGGACAATATGCCCCTAAATGGCAGGTAATCCAAGAGTGAAAATGAGTAGGCGGCCAGTACGTTGCAATAACATTTTGTGAACTATTAACAGAATATATTTACATATACAGTATAGTATTCTGTTAATAGTTAATTAAAGTGTATTGCAACGTACTGGCCGCCATCTTCTTTCTAGAACATTCATGTTATAAACGTATTGTTCTATTTATCGTTATTGCATTAATTCAGGCAACTTATCGCAATAGGGGTTTTTGTCTACACTCTTGGTTCCACGTAGAACGCTTTTGGGTTTCATGTAGAACCCCTTTCCACAGAGGGTTCTACTTGGAACCAAAAACGATCCTACCTGGAACCAAAAACGGTTCTCCTATGGGGACAGTTAAAGAACCCTTTTGGAACCCTTTTTTTTTCCTGAAGTGTACTCTAACGCTTGGGATACGATGCCTAGAATGCCCCAGTTAGAGTTGTAGGTCAGGATAAGGAGCTGTAGGTGTAAAGGTTGGACATGGAGTATGAAATGGTACTTGGGTATTTGGTAGTGCTGTTTGCTGACTAATCTCTGAGCCTTTACAACACGCAGGTTATTATTGGCCGACAGATGGTGCATCACATTTTACTGCTCACACCTTCTGTGGCTCTCTCTCTCCCCAGACGCAACTCCAATTTTTTTTCCTCTTCTTCAGAGAAAACCCGTACACTAACACAAACACACGCTCACCTCTCTCGGTATGTGTCTCTTGGAGGGACTCGAAGACCTTCCTTTTTTTCTCTATTTGTCATGCACATTCTGTACGTATCCACTGCAGCGCACAAACATACACATAATTCTGTCATAACATACTGTATGTTTACATGTAGGGATACTGTACAGTATGTTTCCTTATACTGCACATGTTAATTAGAGAGATATTCTCTTATATGCTTAGAGATATTAAAGGACAGATTTTTTTTTCTTCTTTACATCACACAGAAGTGTATTGCTTTCCTTCTTAAAGGGATACTTCGGGATATTGGCAATGAGGCCCTTTATGTACTTCCCTAGAGTCAACTAGCGCTAGCGCAATTTCTAACTAGCGTTGACTGAAAGTCTATGGGTATCTGGCTCGCGGAACTAGCTCTAACTTCCTTCATACTGGACATAGTGTCACGCCTGCTCCCGTTTCCCTCCCTGACACCAGGCTGCCCAGCACTACTACTGTTCCTGTCCTGTTCCATGTTTTTACCTTTATTTTACTAGGCAAGTCAGTTAAGAACAAATTCTTATTTACAATGACGGCCTAGGAACAGTGGGTTAACTGCCTTGTTCAGGGGCGGAACGACAGATTTTTACCTTGTCAGCTCGGGGATTCGATCCGGCAACCTTTCAGTTACGGGCCCAACACTCTAACCACTAGGCTACCTAAATGTAGCCTCAATCCCAGCAAATACGTACCGTAATGTAGCCATCCTCTGGCTGTGGTGGCTGTGGTTCAATGTACAGTAGAGTAGTATTGAAGCAGGAACATTCATTACACAATAGCAGTTTGACATGTAACAGTCACATTTCCTTCACTTAGTCATGATTAGCCAGTGGAAACAATTAAAACCACTGTTCTGAACTAATATTTATACCAAAGTTTTAAGGGTCCATTCACAGATCGGCTACATAGGTACACATCCATAGGTATACAGGTATTTTTATCCTCTACTGGACAATAAGCAAGAAGATAGTTATCTACGTTACTTCGGCTGCATTACATGGCAAATATCTTCAATCTATAATGTTAATGTTACTAGCTACAATAAAGAACATTGACAAGTGATTGACTTTAAAAACATTTTTTGATGTACATCAAGGCTAGCTTACAAAATTGTTCATTCAATTTGCAGTAAACGCATTAACTTACATCCACTGATTTTCACAAGATGACTGGTTTGCTGGTTTGCTAAGGAGTCCCTAAAACATTAAAAGGGTAGTTCACCCATTTACAAAATGACACATTGGTTTCCTTAGACTGTAAGCAGTCTATGGACAAGGTATGGCAGCAATCCATGTTTTGGTTTTGTTTCCCTGGTGCATTTTCCAAATGCTTACATTTTAGCATGTGTGGCACAAATGCCATTCAAGTCATGTTACTGATATCAGCATTTCCATACATGTTCAAATCATCTATAATTGTTGAGCTTCACAATCAGTTGTACATACTTTTGGATGATTTGGACATGATGCGTGGAAAATGCTAATATCGGTACAAGGAATTGGATGGGATTTTTGCCAAAAATGCTAAGTGTTAGCATTTGGAAACAGTGCCAGGGAAACTAAACCAAAGCATGGATTTCTGTCAAGCCTTGTTTCATGTAGAACCCCTTTAGTGCTTAGAGGGTAAGGAAACCAATCTGCAATTTTGTAATTTGGTTGAACTATCCCTTTAAACAACACTAATTACAATTCATACAAATGTCAAATGCCCTTATAGAAATGTAAATGTATAGCTAGCTGGCTAATGTTAGCTAGTCAGATAGCTTGTTAAATAGCAATTTTTGTAAGTTAACGTTATGACAAAGAAATATGCATAATCGTTTGTCTCTACATTAACTAACATTTTCCTCTTAACTGTACATTCTTGCATGATTTCATTAGGAAGTTAAAATTTGCTTTAATTCTATAATTTTTGTCAGACATTATTCTTGAAGCAACTCTCGAGCGTTGGGTAAAAGAGCTTCATGGGAGTTTTGGGAAACACTTGATAGAAAGTCTGCATCTCAATTTTCTTTGTTTGGAGAGCCAAAGTTGAATTAGGATACTGGGGATTGAACCTTAGGTGAGAGTGGGGTAAATTGTGCCAAAAGGTTACTTTTCTAGTAAACCATACACAAAATGAATCATGTGATCAAATAATTAGGAAAAATGGGTAAGCAAGTTAGGTCCAAAGTCTTATGAATTTATTGTGTTATAGGTTTCATAATGCTTGTATCTAAACCAAATTAGATATTTTTAAGAGTGTTTTATACATCAGTTGGGGTATCTATAAGCTACTATATGAGGTCCTAATTCTGGCATGAAAGTGTATCATCGTAGCTGTGTGGGCTAATACAGTCAAATGGTTGCTTTGGGGTAAATTGTGCCATTTGGCAAGGGGCAAGTTGAGCCAATGGCTCAACATACCCCATTCAAATGACAATTACATTTGGTCAGTTTTCTGCATAATATGCATAGTATTTTTGCAATTAATTTGCATATGAACTCACGATAGTGCATTGTTATGGTTACAGAGCGGACATCATCATGCCTTGTGTATACACATGTAAAACAAGCAGGGGTCTAGCCCCCCTTGAGGTTCTTGAGAGAGCAGCCAAGGAAGTGAGAGAATGGCAGAAGTCCATTAGAGCATCAGCAAGGGATGAACAAATAGACTGAATGACATTGAAGAGGTACATTGACAAAAGAGACAACGAACATGTACCTGTGTGAAAGAGAGTCTATGATAGAGTAACAGAGGCACCAAGGTCTTCTCTGATAACATGGAGTCTGAGCTTGCTAAATATGTCAAAAATCTTGCGGACCAGTTTCATAGGCTTAGTAGCCTCAAATACATCTTACTCCAAGGCTTAACCTTTCCCTATTTTCAATTTAACCCATACCCAGGGTATGCTGTCCCAAGAGAGCACTTTTTTTGGACAAGCTACAGTGGGGAGAACAAGTATTTGATACACTGCCGATTTTGCAGGTTTTCCCACTTAGAAAGCATGTAGAAGTCTGTAATTTTTATCATAGGTACTCATCAACTGTGAGTGACGGAATCTAAAACAAAAATCCAGAAAATCACATTGTATGATTTTTAAATAATGAATTTGCATTTTATTGCATGACATAAGTATTTGATACATCAGAAAAGCAGAACTTAATATTTGGTACAGAAACATTTGTTTGCATTTACAGAGATCATACGTTTCCTTCTTGACCAGGTTTGCACACACTGCAGCAGGGATTTTGGCCCACTCCTCCATACAGACCTTCTCCAGATCCTTCAGGTTTCGGGGCTGTCGCTGGGCAATACGGACTTTCAGCTCCCTCCAAAGATTTTCTATTGGGTTCAGGTCTGGAGACTGGCTAGGCCACTCCAGGACCTTGAGATGCTTCTTACGGAGCCACTCCTTAGTTGCCCTGGCTGTGTGTTTCGGGTCGTTGTCATGCTGGAAGACCCAGCCACGACCCATCTTCAATGCTCTTACTGAGGGAAGGAGGTTGTTGGCCAAGATCTCGCGATACATGGCCCCATCCATCCTCCCCTCAATACGGTGCAGTTGTCCTGTTACCTTTGCAGAAAAGCATC
Source organism: Thymallus thymallus (assembly GCA_023634145.1). Taxonomy (NCBI): domain Eukaryota; kingdom Metazoa; phylum Chordata; class Actinopteri; order Salmoniformes; family Salmonidae; genus Thymallus; species Thymallus thymallus. Next base: position 6,949,533 of record CM042381.1, read on the forward strand.
CCCAACAGAAGCACATCGTCGTCGTCTTCCTCCGACTCCTCTCTGTACTCCTGCTCCCACGGCTGTAGGGGCTCCTCCTGGAACCCCCACGAGTGCAGTGGATGGGGCTCTTCTCCTTCGATCCCCGACCACCCCCATAGCCCCCCCCCAAAATCAGTTTGGGGGTTTTTCTGGGCTCCAGGCTGGTCCTCAACTTTAGCCCGGTGACGTTTACCCCGTCTACGGCGCCTCTGCTGCTCCGGACCCCAGCCTTCCTCCACCGAGCGATAGTAAGAGTGTTCCTCCTCGGTAATTTTTCCCATACCGAGGAGGATATCTCCTAGAGTAATCCCCCGTTGCGTCCCAGGGTGGTGTATCATTCTGTCACGGTGCGCATTAATGGGACGGTAAACGGAGCGCTGGTGAAGTGTCATCCTTTTATTTAATGAGCTGTTCTCACGAGGCATTAAATTAAAAGGAGAGTATAACAAAATGATACTACAAACAAAACACGGTGACTTACTTTGTGGCTGCTGGCAGTGCAGACAAACACAATGAACAATGATCCACACACAGGTGGATTTGAGTGGAGCTTAAATACCATCCCCAATCAGAGACAACGCTAGACAGCTGTCTCTGATTGGGGATGATAATCTCCCTGCTAAGTGTGTGAGGACTTGGTTGTGTGCCTCTCTCCTCCCCTAGGTGGGAGTAAGAGGCCTTACCACAACCAAGCCCTCACAGTACCCCCCCCCCTAAGGTGCGGACTCCCGATCGCACACAAACAATCCCCCCTCTCCAGAAAAACTGTCCAAAAAACTAGGGGGGACATGGCGGGGTACTGAGGTGGTTGCTGGTGGAGGCTCCGGTTCTGGTTCCGGGCGTGGCACAGGCTGTGAGAGTAGCTTCCCTTCTACCTCTCCGTTGCACGCCCGGTCCAGTCCGGACCCCGGCGCGATGGTTCCCCCCTCAGTACTCCCGCCATCCACCAAGTCCTGTCTGGACCCTGGTGTGGGAGCCCTCGACCCTGGAGAGGGGCTGACAACCGGCCCCGGACTGGGCACCGGTGGAGCGGACTGCTCCAGCACTGGAGCGACGCAGACGACCGCCCCCGGACTGGGCACCGGTGGAGCGGACTGCTCCGTCACTGGAGCGACGTAGACGACCGGTCCCGGACTGGGCATCGGTGGAGTGGACTGCTCCGGCACTGGAGCGACGCCGACGACCGGCCCCGGACTGGGCACCGGTGGAGCGGACTGCTCCGTCACTGGAGCGACGTAGACGACCGGCCCCGGACTGGGCACCGGTGGAGCGGACTGCTCCGGCACTGGAGCGACGCAGATGACCGGCCCCGGACTGGGCACCGATGGAGCGGACTGCTCTGGCACTGGAGCGACGCAGACGACCGGCCCCGGACTGGGCACCGGTGGAGCGGACTGCTCCGTCACTGGAGCGACGGCGACGACCGGCCCCGGACTGGGCACCGGTGGAGCGGACTGCTCCGGCACTGGAGCGACGCAGATGATCGGCCCCGGACTGGGCACCGGTGGAGCGGACCGCTCTGGCGCTGTAGCAGAGCAGACTGCTGGACCCGGATGTGGCTCTGGTGGAGGTTCAGGGCTGCTCACCTTCACCTGAGGTCCCGGGCTGCTGACCTTCCCCGGAGGTCTCGGGCTGCTGACCTTCCCCGGAGGTCTCGGGCTGCTGACCCTCCCCGGAGGTCTCGGGCTGCTGACCTTCCCCGAAGGTCTCGGGCTGCTGACCTTCCCCGGAGGTCTCGGGCTGCTGACCCTCCCCGGAGGTCTCGGGCTGCTGACCTTCCCCGAAGGTCTCGGGCTGCTGACCTTCCCCGGAGGTCTCGGGCTGCTGACCTTCCCCGGAGGTCTCGGGCTGCTGACCTTCGCCGGGGGTCTCGGGCTGCTGACCTTCGCCGGGGGTTTCGGGCTGCTGACCTTCACAGGAGGCCTCGGGCTGCTGACCTTCTCCGGAGGTCTCGGGCTGCTGACCTTCTCCGGAGGTCTCGGGCTGCTGACCTTCACCGGAGGCCTCGGGGTGCTGACCCTCACAGGAGGCCTCGGGCTGCTGACCTTCACAGGAGGCCTCGGGCTGCTAACCTTCTCCGGAGGCCTCGGGCTGCTGACCTTCTCCGGAGGTCTCGGGCTGCTGACCTTCTCCGGAGGTCTCGGGCTGCTGACCTTCACCGGAGGCCTCGGGCTGCTGACCTTCACAGGAGGCCTCAGGCTGCTGACCGTCACAGGAGGCCTCGGGCTGCTGACCTTCTCCGGAGACCTCGGACAGCTAACCCTCACCGGAGGTCTCGGGCTGCTGACCTTCACCGGAGACCTCGGGCTGGACGCCGTGCCCACCCTGGGCACCGACGGAGAGGTGGTTTTCAGCCCTGCTGTAGGTCTGGCTGTCTGTCCCAGACTGGGCGCCGACACGCTATGGAGCTCCTGCTCCACAGCGGGATTGAACGTCGTGCCCACCCTGGGCACCGACGCAGAGATGGTTTCCAGCCCTCTGGTGGGGCTGGCTGTCGGCCCCAGACTGGGCACCGACACGCTATGGAGCTCCTGCTCCACAGCGGGGCTGAACGTCGTGCCCACCCTGGGCACCGACGCAGAGATGGTTTCCAGCCCTCTGGTGGGGCTGGCTGTCGGCCCCAGACTGGGCACCGACATGCTATGGAGCTCCTGCTCCACAGCGGGGCTGAACGTCGTGCCCACCCTGGGCACCGACGCAGAGATGGTTTCCAGCCCTGTGGTTGGGCTGGCTGTCGGCCCCAGACTGGGCACCGACGCGCTATGGAGCTCCTGCTCCACAGCGGGGCTGTACGTCGTGCCCACCCTGGGCACCGACGCAGAGATGGTTTCCAGCCCTGTGGTAAGGCTGGCTGTCGGCCCCAGACTGGGCACCGACACGCTATGGAGCTCCTGCTCCACAGCGGGACTGAACGTCGTGCCCACCCTGGGCACCGACGCAGAGATGGTATCCAGCCCTGTGGTTGGGCTGGCTGTCGGCCCCAGACTGGGCACCGACGCGCTATGGAGCTCCTGCTCCACAGCGGGGCTGAACGTCGTGCCCACCCTGGGCACCGACGCAGAGATGGTCTCCAACCCCAGAGCTGTGCTGACGACCGTTGCTGTAGCCTCCGTGCGAGGAGTAGGCACGGGGCGTACTGGACTGGGGGAATGCACCACTGGTCTGATGCGAGGCGCAGGCACGGGCCGTACCGGGCTGGGGAAACGCACCGTTGGGTTGGTGCGTTTAGCTGGTACGGGTCGCACCGGGCTAATGTTGCGCACCGATGGTTTGGTGCGCTGAGTCGGTCTCCTCTTCGTCCGACTCTGGACCGGCGCTGGAGGCACCGGACTGGGAACTGGCGCTGGAGCACGACTGTCCCTGTCGTCTCTACTCCACCGCCAATCCCCATCCTGTGAGGGTTCCTCCGGGAACCCCCACGAGTGAGGGAACAGAAGCACATCATCGTCGTCTTCCTCCGACTCCTCTCTGTACTCCTGCTCCCACGGCTGTAGGGGCTCCTCCTGGAACCCCCACGAGTGCAGTGGATGGGGCTCTTCTCCTTCGATCCCCGACCACCCCCATAGCCCCCCCCCCAAAATCAGTTTGGGGGTTTTTCTGGGCTCCAGGCTGGTCCTCAACTTTAGCCCGGTGACGTTTACCCCGTCTACGGCGCCTCTGCTGCTCCGGACCCCAGCCTTCCTCCACCGAGCGATAGTAAGAGTGTTCCTCCTCGGTAATTTTTCCCATACCGAGGAGGATATCTCCTAGAGTAATCCCCCGTTGCGTCCCAGGGTGGTGTATCATTCTGTCACGGTGCGCATTAATGGGACGGTAAACGGAGCGCTGGTGAAGTGTCATCCTTTTATTTAATGAGCTGTTCTCACGAGGCATTAAATTAAAAGGAGTATAACAAAATGATACTACAAACAAAACACGGTGACTTACTTTGTGGCTGCTGGCAGTGCAGACAAACACAATGAACAATGATCCACACACAGGTGGATTTGAGTGGAGCTTAAATACCATCCCCAACCAGAGACAATGCTAGACAGCTGTCTCTGATTGGGGATGATAATCTCCCTGCTAAGTGTGTGAGGACTTGGTTGTGTGCCTCTCTCCTCCCCTAGGTGGGAGTAAGAGGCCTTACCACAACCAAGCCCTCACAGGAAGGAGGTTGTTGGCCAAGATCTCGCGATACATGGCCCCATCCATCCTCCCTTCAATAGGGTGCAGTCGTCCTGTCCCCTTTGCAGAAAAGCATCCCCAAAGAATGATGTTTCCACCTCCATGCTTCACGGTTGGGATGGTGTTCTTGGGGTTGTACTCATCCTTCTTCTTCCTCCAAACACGGCGAGTGGAGTTTAGACCAAAAAGCTCTATTTTTGTCTCATCAGACCACATGACCTTCTCCCATTCCTCCTCTGGATCATCCAGATGGTCATTGGCAAACTTCAGACGGGCCTGGACATGCGCTGGCTTGAGCAGGGGGACCTTGTGTGCGCTGTAGGATTTTAATCCATGACGGAGTAGTGTGTTACTAATGGTTTTCTTTGAGACTGTGGTCCCAGCTCTCTTCAGGTCATTGACCAGGTCCTGCCGTTTAGTTCTGGGCTGATCCCTCACCTTCCTCATGATCGTTGATGCCCCACGAGGTGAGATCTTGCATGGTGCCCCAGACCGAGGGAGATTGACCGTCATCTTGAAATTCTTCCATTTTCTAATAATTGCGCCAACAGTTGTTGCCTTCTCACCAAGCTGCTTGCCTATTGTCCTGTAGCCCATCCCAGCCTTGTGCAGGTCTACAATTTTATCCCTGATGTCCTTACACAGCTCTCTGGTCTTGGCCATTGTGGAGAGGTTGGAGTCTGTTTGATTGAGTGTGTGGACAGGTGTCTTTAATACAGTTAACGAGTTCAAACAGGTGCAGTTAATACAGCTAATGAGTGGAGAACAGGAGGGCTTCTTAAAGAAAAACTAACAGGTCTGTGAGAGCCGGAATTCTTACTGGTTGGTAGGTGATCAAATACTTATGTCATGCAATAAAATGCAAATTAATTACTAAAAATCATACAATGTGATTTTCTGGATTTTTGTTTTAGATTCCGTCTCTCACAGTTGAAGTGTACCTATGATAAAAATTACAGACCTCTACATGCTTTGTAAGTAGGAAAACCTGCAAAATCAGCAGTGTATCAAATACTTGTTCTCCCCACTGTATGTGTTTCAAAACTGTTATGTTCACATTAATTCTGATTATTTCCACGAATACACAGCATCCTGAAATATCTGTAGCTATCTTTGTTAGAAAGAATACTACATTTACCTTGACGTGGTGACGCTGAATGTAAAATATGGCTCAACATGCCCCACTCTCCCCTATCACGCCAATGAGATAACTGATTTTAGTTTGCACGAAGCTCTAGCCATTGCCACTGGTCAATCAGTGTGTAGTACAGTCTGTAAGAGTACCTGTAATGTGTGTCATGCCTCTAAACCCTTAATAACACACAGGGAGGAACTGAGATAGACTAGCGTTTTAGACTAGCCTTTTCCCTTCATTCTCAGGGTAGAATGACTGTTTGTGAGCATCTGAAAGTCATTAGAGGCTCTGCAGTCTGTCAGGTGCCAACACACACACAAACACACACACAGGAATGTTCACACACACAATTGTGCGCACACACACACACCTCATACTTATATGAACACACACTCAAACACAAAACCTATCACCGGCACATACTCTACTTCTTGCACACACACACACAGCCTCACAGACACACATACACAGAGATACACACTGAAAGTGCTGAAGCCCAGCAGCTTCTTTCTGCTGTGCAGGGCTGGGGATTCGTCATGTGCTGATGAGCTGTTATAATAATATATGAGCAAATCACAAGCATTCTGCAAATTAATCATTTTCCCATCTATCTTCCCTCCCTCACACCCTCACACACACTCTCTCACACACACACACACACACACACTTGCTTTGTTGTCAGGCTTTGGGGAGAGAGGCTTTTTGCCTGCAGACGTAGGTGAGGAGTGCTCTCTCACAGATGGTAGCACTGGCATCACATGGAATTTATATAAGAGTGGTTTTGATTACAAGCCAAGGCACTGTCGTGGGAGACTATGTGTCTGTGTGGGAGGCTTCATGTACATGTGAACATTTAGAGTACATGAATGTGTACGTTTGTGAACAGATTTGTGTGTTTGAACATATGTGTATAAGTATGCGTTTGTCAATGTGTGTGTACAGGTTTGCATAAGCATTGTTAGTGTGTGGATCACAGAGGGAGCCACCAGAGGGAGGCAGTGGTAGGGCTGTTACACTTCGATGTTCACTAGGAGGGAGAGAGAGGGAAAGAGAGAGAGAGAGAGAGATAGAGAGAAAGAGAGAGAGAGAGAGAGAGAGAGAGAGAGACAAAGAGAGAGAGAGAGAGAGAGAGAGAGAGAGAGAGATGTGTTTGTTTGGAGAGGGGGGAATCAGAGCTATGGCAATAGAGGATAGAGATATGATCATAGCAGCACCTCATGGATCTCTCTTACTTCCCTCTCTAGGTGGCAACATGATCAGAGAGCTGCTCCGTCCGCTTCACCAGAGACAGCATCCAACACATCTCTGTTAGCTAGGGATCGGACAGTACACATCTGCACCCACCCAGCACTAGAGAGGCTGGCAAGGGAGGGGTGGGGAGGTGGAAGCAATGGAGGAGGAGGTGAGAGAGAAGGGGAGTGAGGGCGCTCTCCTTCTGCCTTTCTCTTCTCCGAGGTGTGGAGGAGGGAGGGCTGAGGGGTAAGTAGGGGGCGCGGCCAGAGTGAGTGGATACAGTGGGTTGTTTGAGGAAGTGATGCGGTAGAACCCCAGCCCTCCCTCCCCATTCGCTCCCTCTGATCTCTGCGCTCAAGGCCTTTGGGTGTTAATTAGGAGACCTAGATAATGCCACTAATGAAAACTAGACCAGTGTATTCTGTTTCTTTTCAGATAAAGCTTCGGGTTGCGTTTTGAACAGTCTCTGGACGCATACAAGAGAGAGGGATAGAGAGAGGAAGAGAGGTAGAGAAAGAGAGGAAGAAAGAGAAAGATGGAAAGACAGAGGGAGTGAAATACGAGAGAGAAAAGGAGGGAGAAAGCGAGAGAAGGAATGAGGGGGAGAGGTTTCTGAGGTAAAACTATTTTTCCTGTTTCTTGTCACTCGGCAACTCCACACACAATGGCCCAGCGGAGGGTGTCACCTCCACACACAATGGCCCAGCAGAGGGTGTCACCTCCACACACAATGGCCCAGCGGAGGGTGTCACCTCCACACACGATGGCCCAGCGGAGGGTGTCACCTCCACACACAATGTCCCAGCGGAGGGTGTCACCTCCACACACAATGGCCCAACGGAGTGTCACCTCCACACACATTGGCCCACCGGAGGGTGTCATCTCCACACACAATGGCCCAGCGGAGGGTGTCATCGCCACACACAATGGCCCAAATCTCTCCTGTACAGTCAGCACGGGTCTACCTGCTGACCCATTGTGTGGGCGACTACACACACACACACACTCACGCACACATGCACACATGCACACACACAGCTCAATTCTGGTTTGCAGATCCCAACATGTTTGTCTGCAGATGTATCTGTATGGGGATTCAATTCCTCTAGAGAATCAGAAGAAGTGTGTTGATGTCTGAGGGAGGTGGTGGGTGAATGGGGAGGGGCACCCTCATGGTTCATAATCCATGCTTGCATGCTGGTGTGTCTTTGTGTGCTGGACATTTATTTGGGTTATTGGAGTGTGTGCCGGAGTAGGGTGGATTCGATGGAAACTTAAGAAGCATGGCTCCATGCAGCTGGATCCAGGCATCCGTCATTCCTCAGTCCAATCACACACCCTATAAATCCCAGAACACACAGGCCAGACTGACGCCCTTCATTTCAACAACACTATGCAGAGATGCTGCAGGGAAGGGGGGCCATATGTGTGTGCTTTCTTCTTTTAAAAGGAATAAACTATTTAGTGTACAATTCAACCCAGAATAAGCACCATATTCCTACGGTCTTATGCATGAGTGGAGTCACTCTGGTAATCTCAGACCCATATTATCTTCGTCTTCATATAGGACAGTCAATGTCATTATCTTTGTTAAAATTCTAGATTGTACTTTTTACCTTGGATAGACCTTGCTGCAACGTTAGAACTGATCTGTGTTTATTTTAAAAAATGCAGAAAGAAAAGACTAGAATAGAGTTGACCTGTTTGGGGCAACACTCGGTCCCCCTAAGTGTAAAATGGGATGAGATATTCTGCCTCTCGGATTTAATGTAATGTAAGAGAGTGTGAAATGAAACTCCACAGGAATAAAAAAGGGGCCTTTCATTGTGTGTTTGGCGGCTCGCTTATCGAAACATTCAGACAACTGGAACATCTAAAGCTCCAAAAACTTGTAGCAATCCCCTTTGTGTAGGTCCTGAGCAGACGTTGTGATATTTGAAAGCCGCTGAGACTCCAAAGCCAGCGTAAGAACGGCAAACCCAAAGTGCCTTTAAATCCTGTCTCTTCACAGCGCAACAATGTATCAGTGTGAGTGTATGTGTTCTGTGTACCATTCCTTTCCTTTTCTCCACGACTTTACATTCCCTGCAACTACACTGCGTCTATAAACTCAGTTCATTTGATTTACTGCATCTCAAATTGAATTGGGGAAACATAAAAAAAATGAGAGAAAATGTACTGTTATTAATGATAAGCTAAAGTAGTGTACAACAGAAAGTGTCTGGGTTTCCTCTCGGTGGATGAGCGAGATAAGTGAAGTCGGGTATGATGGGCACGTACTCTACATCGCTCAAACAAATGGCGTGGGCTATTAGGGGGCCATTGTGTTCGCTGCAGTGATGATCAAATCCAATCTAGAGATCACATGCAGCTGTTGGGAGTGGTAAAGAATACATCTTATGCAGTATACCGCTAAAACACTACAATGTTCAGAGGGAACCACTTCTGCTCCTCCGAAAAAGATGCATATCAAAAGAGAGCGCATTGAAAGATTTTTAAAGACAAATCTCAAGAGACCACTAAAGATAACACACTGTGTAGTAGACAGACTGTACAGTTGTATTCAGTGCCTCAGTGACAGAGCTCATTTTACATTCTGATAAAGTAATACTGAGTAATGATGCGGTGACTGACTGTTGTCTCTCTCTTGTCGTCCTCCTACAGGTCACGGAGGTCAGGGGCGTCAGAAGCCGTTCCAGTGCAGGTACTGCTCCTACAGTGCCTCTCAGAAGGGCAACCTGAAGACCCATGTCCTGTGTGTCCATCGCATGCCCTTTGACAACAGCCAGTACCCTGACCGCCGCTTCAAACGCTCCCACGTCGACTCGGACGCCTCAGGGAACTCTGAGGATGGGACAACCAGCTACCCCACAGGAACCCAGGGGGGCATGGCCGACCCCCCTCTCTCTGGAGACCCCCTGCATCCATGACTGATGTCACCTGGCATGGAGGTGCCAGCCTTCATCTCTACAACTACTGTACTCACTAGAGCCACATAACAGGGAGTACTCACTTCGCTTACTCCCAGAGCACAGCTAGGCAAAGAGGGGCATCAGTGCCTGTACTGTTTTACCCAGAGCTCGCAGGACATCCTCAGTATGTATTAGGTTAGCAAAAATAACATAACATGCATATAAACTACACATACCATGGGTAGAGCATTCTTTAAGATGGGTCCCAAAGAAATGCATCTATTCATTAATATAAAACTAAATACAGATATGTTAAATGTAGTTATGTGACAAATAGTGGAGATGACTATATTAAAAAAGAAAATAGATAAAATCCTTAAAGTGACTTTTGCCCCCCAAAAAGAGCTTTTATCAGAAAAATGATCCCGTAAACGATTTAGCGACAGTTGGGGAAGATGAAAGAGGCCTGTTGAACACACCCCTCAGAACATGACACCGGCAGCTGCCATTTGTAGAGGGCGAATGATGAACAGCCAGTGGAGGCTGAGGCAGGCAGCAGCAGTGGTGTGGGGGCCTTGGTGCCAGCCTGACTGGAGCTGTCATCGCAGAGGAAATCAATTCAACCCCCCCTCTCTCCTTTTTTCATCTTTCTCGACCCAGCAGTCCAGCCCCCTCCACCCTCAGCCCTCTGCCCCTACTGCACTACAGGAGTAGCCTAAACCTGGAAGGCATGTGAGGGGGTCAAACTCAGTTCCATCAGCTGGCCAGAGACACCCTCCTCCCCCTCCACTTTCTCTGTCTCTTTAAAATCAACTCAAATCCAACATGGCGTCTGGAAGAAAAAAAATCAATGATGTATTTAAAGGAGCCATTCGAGTCACAGAGATGTGTTCTGTGCAATATTGTCATTTATATTGGATATCACCTCACCAGACACTGAGAGGTGGAGTTAATTGAATGTGTTTTATTTCATTTAACTTATACGTTAGATAATGGTGAAGTCTATTTCTAAGGAGGTGGGTGGTTGTTCTTTGAAATTTAAAGTGTAGATAGTGAAGATGTAAATAGTGGAATTGGTACCTCTACAACTTGATGTACTGTAACTTTAGTTGTTTTGTTTATATGAAGACTGTGACTCTGAAATCTAAGGAAGGGACATAACAGAACTTGTCTTCTAAGACACGATGCAGGACTATCTTCCTATAAGCTCTTCTAAAGCAGCTTCAGAATGAACAATAATAAATAGAGATAATCATCCTGCTCCCGTCTCTAATTTAAACGGATTAGTTAAAAAATTGACATTTGTTACAAATGTATTTTCCAATTCATTTTAAGGTTTCGGAAAAAGCATTTTGTGAGTATAAATACAGCATGTTTTTTGTGTTAATTTTCAATACGATACTTTACTGAAACAATTAACAAACCATATAGTTTTGATCCCATAAAATCAAGCTGCTTAAAGGACAAAAAAGTGTTTCAACTTTCAGTATACTTCCTTTCGCTGAAGGCTATTGGATAGTGGGGGGTAAACAGAAGATGATGCTTTTTATGTTGTTGGTATGGAAGCATGGGGGGATTTTTAATGTTTCTGATAAAGAGAAATGATCCGGACTTTAAGACATTCAATATCTTCCCTCACAGCCAAGGAGAGCTAAACACTTAAACCCCAGGGCCTTAACACCACAGCTATGCCTAAAGGAGTTTACAGTTCACTCAAATACACTGCTCCTATCAGCTGAGAGAGAGAAATAAGAAAGAAAGAAAGAAAGAAAGAAAGAAAGAAAGAAAGAAAGAAAGAAAGAAAGAAAGAAAGAAAGAAAGAAAGAAAGAAAGAAAGAAAGAAACATGGATATGTACAGAATGCAGTTGTGGTTTTAATAGGGTAATGTTAATTAGGACTTTTCTGCCATTCAGCGATCTACATACAGTGTTTGTTTGTTAATTTGCTTTCCTAGCATAGTTCGCACTGCCTTACTTCAGATCGAGTCGATCAATTTAATGCAACTGTTTGTTTGATCTCTATCATGAAACCACAACGTTGAGATAAAACGACTGTAGTAAGCTTTAGGTTTTAATGCACTAATGTGTTCTTGGTGACTGTGCCAGTCGCTCGCTTTTTTGTGTGTGTACGTACGTGTGTGTGTGTGTGTGTGCCTACCTAATTATATTAGAGAAAACAAAATCACAAAAAAGAAAAAAAAAAATCACAAAAACAAAATCACATTCCATTTCAAGCACTTTTCAGGTTTTCCGACATATCTGTAAGTTTCAAGCTATGCGGTACGGCAATAATGCTGTTTATGACACTGGAAACATCATTGCTGTGACGTGTTCGTCCATCCCTTACAGTGCTACTGTTTAACTGCCTGTATTTCAAAATAACCCATGTTTTCCCTGAAAATATTTTGTTGTCATGATTCAATTAAGAAACAGATACATTTGTGCAATTAGAACCTGAACATCACTGTGCTAACAAAGAAGGGAAATCATTTCTCTCTGTACTACGTGATCATAGTCATGATACTGTCCACATTCCTAAATGAAGAATATGTCTATATCAGAGTTAAAGTATGTCAAGGATTTTGTTGCTACTACTATGCTTACAACCAGTAGACACCTTTGTATTTAAAGATACTTATTGGGCATTATTTATTATTCTACATCAGTTTTACAGAAGAGGAAAACAATTCTGAAAATGGTAAATGTTGTTTTTCATTGACTCTTTCTGCTGTTAGGAAGTTCTGACATCTTTGAAGCAGTACGTTTTATCCAGTGTTTTACGCAATAAAACCTCTACCTCTGGGAATACTTCAGTTTTTTTCTGGTCCAACGTTCAACATAATATTACTCTTATGACAGGCCTTCCCTTTGTACTCTTAATCTTTATAGGACAGAGCTGAGCATGTAACTCCTTCACTGCCAATAACACCTGATGTAATTGAGTTGTGCCTACACACCTACATGTGTGTGTGAGTACTATATGTGAGTACTATATGTGAGTACTGTGAGTACTATAGCGCTGAATACTGTTATTACCACACACACATGATTTGTTACCGTCAGTCTGTAGACACTCCCATATTCCAGTAAAACCCACGTACACAGCCACAGAACACAATGATAGAGCTCACCCAAGTTGCCATAATATTTTAAGACAGTCAAATTGAAAAGAAGCTGGTGATGTGTGGTACCAAATAAGACTGAATGACTTTCATAAACCGTAATGAGCACCACCTGTTACGTCTCACCAGCAAAGCTATCACTATTATGCCTATAAAGAAAAAGTAGGACTGACACTTTATATTTTGAGTGTCAGTCTGCAGAGAGAGACTAAGAAAAGGAGGAGGAACTGGAGAGATACGCAAACGGTAGAGAACCCAGTGAATTTGAGATGTTGTCCCCAGCGCAAGCACTTTTTTACTGTTAATGGAGAAATACAGTGTGTGGCATGTTTAATGGGTTTTATTTTTATTATACAGCGCCGAATAATTAACTTGGAAGCAGAGTGTCACATAGATTTATCTTTTAATTAAAATAGCGTGGTTCACACATATTTGAGTGGTAGTCCAAATAAACGCAATATCCAAATTTATGCTTTGTTTCTCTTCCTGTTAATTATCAGGAGATTGTTCGCTGTATAACCCTTCACGATTTTTTTTATTTAACAAAGCTAGGAGGTCTGAATCGCAAGTAATAAACCCTCACAGTCCGATTTTTATTAATTTATGGGTAATTACGAAAACAGGGACGAATAAGGTGCTTAAAATGATCCAGGCTCATTTTTATAAACAGTGATGAATGTGCATTGCTGGCTAGAACACAGAGATGATGAAAATAAACATTTTATTTTATTGATGGAAATGTTAATAATTGACAAAACTTTATTCCATCACAGGGCTGAGCATTGTGAAACAGCCTTGAAGCATAGGACCTCACATGCACACTCACAGCATTCAACATACAACAATTCACAATCGCATACAGTAAACGCACATGCACAAGCAGTCACACTTACATCCGTACTGTGTGCATTAGTTACATTTTCCGTCATTCCTGTCATGTTGGTATAAGTGTATTAAGGGTGTCGTACTATCGAGCTGTACATTGTATGTTGGTAATGTGCTTAACGTCAGTCTGCTAGCTACAGTAAGTGTGAGAAGAGAACAGGCCAGTCCTCATCCCCCAGTGGGAAACCCTGTATTCATCCCCTCCATCCCGCCAAGCCAAGCTTCACCCTCCAGATAAGACCATCAAAAGGGTGAGTGGCTGTGCAAATGGAATCTCCACCACTGGGAATGGGGATGATGGTGATCAAATTTTGAGTGAGTGTTGTGTGTGTGTCCAGGCTTCCTCTCCTCTAACAGAGGGCTGAGCTGCTGGATCCACGATGTAGCATTCGTCTGGGTCGATGACTGTCGGCTAGATTCTGTAATCTGGCTGATAGCTCCATTAGTGTCGTGTGAAGAGAGGATTGGGCCCGTCGTCAGTCAGTCTCTCTCTCCCACGTTTCCCCACTGTGTGATGGTCCTTGGGCTAGGAAATCCCGTCTGATCCAGAGACTCAACGATGTGATTGAGATGTGGCTCGTGGTCTAAGATGTTTCTACCTCAATAGGAGCCCCAAAGGAGCAGGTCAACTCCTTGTAGCCTGAGGTAGTATTACGTTAGGACTGCCTTTACCTTTACGCCAGGATCCATAAGCGTAGACTAGATAATGTCCCCTTTGGCAAAGTATGATCCACCCAGTTTGACATGAACTATTTGGTACAGAATGAGGATTTGGCCATACATCTGCATCACAGACCATCAACCATCATATCATTCATATTCACCTACAAAGCCCTGGCCCAGACACTGGACCTGAATACTAATGCACTGAGGAGGGTTCCTGTGCCATGTCCTATGGAACATATTTAGAGGTCATGGAAGGTCAGAACTGGTAGGTAACCTGAGTGTGTGAAACATTCTTAAATTACATGTCATTGCTCTTACTGTACCTAATTGAGTCCCGTGTGAAAACTATAGCTAGTCCCTGTTCACAATTGTAATACTCAATCCCACTCAACTATTTCTATCCCACAAACATCAACAATGGTACATTTTTTGAACACCTGAAACAGCTTTTTCCTTCAATCTAGAGACAATCACTATGCTCAGCCACTTCCTCATTTGCTCACACACACATAATATGCACATACATTCACACCGACTCTACACACAAGCACACCCACTCACATACAATTATCATATACGCTGCTGCTACTCTGTTTATCATATATCCTGATGCCTGGTCAACTTACCCCTATACATATTTACCTCTACCACTCCAGTATGGCTGCACATTGAAGATATGCTGACTGACCCTGTAAATAGTATGCTTACTTACTTTCTCGTGTTCGTACTTCTGTTTCTTGTGTGTTTTTGTTCTTCCTTGTTGTTTTTAGTATTACATTGTCATTGGTTACTGCATTGTTAGGTTTAGAGCTGGCAAGAAAGGCATTTCACTGTACTTGTGCACATGACATTAAAAACTTGAAACTTGCCGGCAGGCATGCCAACTAAGATAGTTAGACAAGCTAGCTACTCTAACTTGATTGATAGCCTGAAATGGCTTCTTGTTAGGTAGTTATGAGATTGGGAATATGGGCCAGCTAAAGCTAATGTAATACAATTGCTAAGTGGTATTGCAGTGGAAAAAAACATATACAGTATATATATTTAAACAGGACAAATCTAAGAGGGCACATGCATGACATATCAATATACTTTTCAAGGAGCATTTGACTATTTTACCATATTTGATCTATTGTTCCTCACAGGCCAGGTTCTATCAAGGCTCTATAACTATAACTGTCTTTAAGTTTGCAGCGTTTAAACTCCCCTTGCACTAAAGAAAAACATCTTATTTTTACAATGATTTTACAATAGCCATTCACTTTACAGAATAAACCTGAACCCTGAACTGTTTAAAAGAAGCTTAAAAGACGGAATGCTGTCAATGTCTCAGTACCCAAAGCGATGAGGCACAGATGTTGTCTGTCTACTTTGTGTTAGTAGTTGGCACTGTCAGGTAAAGTTAAACCTTTACATAGAGCAGATGAAGCCAGTCACATGCATAGCTACATGAAGCAGGGTAACAAAATGGGAAGGGATAGTAGTTCGACATTTTATTTCTACTATGTATAAACCAACACACATGTGCGAACTAACACAACCAACAAACACACGATGTACAAACGTCACGTTACAAAACAAACACGAAATGAACGGACGTAATCAAATGTGCACACTTACTGTCACCGTGACTTGCGAAATATACATATAACGATAACGACGAAGAATAGAACTGTCAGACTCTGACCATGGCTACATAGAGAAGCAAATGGGCTTCTCTATGGCCAGAGCCTGACAAAGACTCTGTCATACAGCACACTTTTAGTTGTTGTTGTCATAGGCTTGCTAAAACTTCCTTGCATGGGCAACAATGAACCAGCTCAGTTAGTTAGCTAGTTAACGTGAGCCTACTAGGCTACATCTAGGCTACATATTGAACTTCAATCATCTCAGGCCAGTGGCACAACATATGAATTTATAGTTAGATCAGAATTATTGTCATAATCACTGGCCTGTACAGAGAATTAAGTCAAAACCACAAGTCCAAATCCCCATCTCCATCCATGGCTTAGGAAAGGGCCGATTTAGCAAGCTAGTTACTGTAGGACATCAACACAAGCAGAACAGAAACAGACACATCTTTCTGACAATTATGACATTTTGCTTAGGATGCGATTTGATTGGTGTGATGCCAAATCCAAACGGGCCTCCCTTGGGGGGCGTTTTACTGCGCCAGGACAACCCACAGTTGAGCTCAGCTCAACGCTGATTGGCTAATTATTTTATAATTTTTTTTGCAAGGGAGGCCAAATGCTTGCTGGCATCAATCAGATACATGGCTACACATACTTAGACAGAGGGGAGCTGTTTCCCTCGCTCGGATGATTTCTCCTAAAAAGACAAAGAGACTGGAAGGATCAGTAGGAAATAAAATGGATTCATCATGACGCAAGGGACATTATATGATATAAGCAGAAAAAAACATTCCCACATTTGACCCGATCGCTACTGTGCTCTGCAGTATTTATCATGCTCACACATACTCTTATTTCCCTGTATAGTACTGTTATTGTTAGCCCAAAAACATGAACAGCAATACACAATCCAAAATCAATTACACAATTGCAGTCTCTTTGTTTCTCCCACACTTTGTCTCAGTCTCAAACGTTGTGAGTGGGCTGAAAACAGTTAATGTTTGGAGATAAAATATCAGATGTGTTTTGCCTCCAGATATCCATTAAAGTACAGAATGCTGTTTTCTATCACAGATCAGACGCCAGATGTTCCACCATCTCCACTCATTGTAGATGTAATGGGCTAGAATGCTGCAGTTTGTGACTTTGCTGGCATCCTTTCTGTATACTGCACAGGGGAAAACAGTTTTGCGATATATAATTATACACCATTAATACTCAAGGTTTATTTCCTTACAACAGAACCAAGCTTAATAAAATGACAACCATCAAAGCCAGGCGTTCTCTTTCGAAGAGGGAGCTAAGAGTTCCTGTTTGTGTGTGTCTAAAACCATCCCGTTTAAAAAAACAAAGGATAACAGGACACAAGTAAAATGGGGTTGAGGTAAAGAATATTGGCTCTGCTATTACATACCCTCTCCATCCTCTTTCTGTATGTATAAAAGTCCAAAATGTATTTCTTAAACATCACTGATAACTAGTGTAGGGCATTATGTGGACCTGGTAATATGTGTGACTCAAATCCAAGGACACAGAGAGAGAGTCTAGTTCACTAGTTTATACTTACAGTAACAGAATATTGAGGACCTTTGCTGAAGGTTGAATTGTAACACTGGTTTGGTTATTATCCTGGCTCCAGTGTTTTAATACAGTCAAGGAAAGGTATTTGATTCTCATTCACAGCCTTTGCTGTTGCTTCAGACATATACATCTCTTCATCGCCTGTTGTTGTGATGCAGTTTCACATTTGATCTTGGAGGATGTGGTCATGAACAATCAAAATCATAATTATGGATACAGTGCAGCAAGTTTTAAAAATGGGTCCGGGGTGACCGGTGCTCATCTATTTATTTTACTGAGGTCTCTCAGTGCAAGCAACAAAATAGATTTATATCTGTGTGCTTTTAAGACCCAGACATTCAGAAATGAGGCGGAACGCTCCTAAGAATTTCAAATACGCTTTTAATACAACCTCCTCTTATTGACGTTTAGGTGGGAATCTGTATTTTCAATTTCAGTCATTTTAGCTTTGTGTGTGTGTGTTGAGGAGGAGAATGTGTGTGTGTGTTGAGGAGGAGAATGTGTGTGTGTGTTGAGGAGGAGAATGTGTGTGTGTGTGTGTGTGTTGAGGAGGAGAATGTGTGTGTGTGTGTGTGTGTTGAGGAGGAGAATGTGTGTTTGTGTGTGTTGAGGAGGAGAATGTGTGTTTGTGTGTGTTGAGGGGGAGAATGTGTGTTTGTGTGTGTTGAGGGGGAGAATGTGTGTGTTAGTTGAGGGGGAGAATGTGTGTGTGTGTTGAAGGTTAGATAATGTGTGTTTGTGTGTGTTGAGGGGGAGTAATCTGTGTGCATGTATATGTGTAGAGGGGGGTGAATGTGTGTGTTTGTGTGTGTGTTGAGGGGGGAGAATGTGTGTGTGTTTGTTGAGGGGGAGAATGTGTGTGTGTTGAGGGGGGAAAATGGTTTTGTGTGTGTGTTGAGGGGGGAAAATGTGTGTGCGTGTATGTGTGTTGAGGGGGAGAATGTGTGTGTGTGTGTGTGTGTGTGTTGAGGGGGGAGAATGTGTGTGTGTGTGTATATGTGTGTGTTTGTGTGTGTGTTGAGGTGGAGAATGTGTGTGTGTGTATATGTGTGTTTAGGAGGGAGAATGTGTGTGTATGTGTGTGTTGAGGGGGGAGAATGTGTGTTTGTGTGTGTGTGTTGAGGGGGAAGAATGTGTGTTTATGTGTGTGTTGAGGGGGAGTATGTGTGTGTGTGTGTGTGTGTATGTTGAAGGGGAGAATGTGTGTGTGTGTGTGTTAAGGGGAGAGAATCTGTGTTTCTGTGTGTGTGTGTGTGTGTTGAGGGGGAGAATATGTATGCTTGTATGTGTGTAGAGGGGGAGAATGTGTGTGTGTGTGTTGAGGGGGGAGAATGTGTACGTGTGTGTGTTGAGGGGGAGAATGTGTGTGTGTGTGTGTGTGTTGAGGGAGGAGAATGTGTATGTGTGTGTGTGTGTGTGTGTGTGTTGAGGGTGGAGAATCTGTGTGTGTTTGCGTGTATGTGTTGGTGGGGATGTGTGTGTGTGTTGATGGGGAAGAATGTGTTTGTGTGTGTGTTGAGGGGGTGTTTGCGTGTATGTGTTGGGGGTTGTGTGTGTGTGTGTTGAGGGGGAAGAATGTGTTTGTGTGTGTGTGTTGAGGGGTGAGAATGTGTTTGTGTGTGTGTGTTGAGGGGTGAGAATGTGTGTGCGTGTGTATGTGTGTGTTTTTGTGTGTGTTGAGGTGGGAGAATGTGTGTATGTGTGTGTGTTGTTGTGGAGAATGTGTGTGCGCGTGTACATTTATTCCTCCCATCATCTGTCGAGAAGCTAGTGAGAGAGATCGGTAATGGTAATAATTTTGAGGGGGGAGAATGTGTGTGTGTGTGTGTATGTGTTGAGTGGGAGAATGTGTGTGTGTGTGTGTATGTGTGTGTGTATGTGTGTGTTTGTGTGTGTGTTGAGGTGGAGAATGTGTGTGCGTGAATATGTGTGTTTAGGAGGGAGAATGTGTGTGTATGTGTGTGTTGAGGAGGGAGAATGTGTGTTTATGTGTGTGTTGAGGGGGAGAATGTGTGTGTGTGTATGTTGAAGGGGAGAATGTGTGTGTGTGTGTGTTAAGGGGAGAGAATGTGTGTTTCTGTGTGAGTGTGTGTGTGTGTGTGTGTGTGTGTGTGTGTGTGTGTGTGTGTGTGTGTGTGTGTGTGTGTGTGTTGAGGAGGAGGAGAATGTGTGTGTGTGTGTGTTGAGGGGGAGAATGTGTATGTGTGTGTGTGTATGTTGAAGGGGATAATGTGTGTATGTGTGTGTGTGTGTGTGTGTGTGTGTGTGTTGAGGGGGAGAATATGTATGCTTGTTTGTGTGTAGAGGGGGAGAATGTGTGTGTGTGTGTTGAGGGGGGAGAATGTGTGTGTGTGTGTGTTGAGAGGGGGAATGTGTGTGCGTGTATGTGTGTTGAGGGGGAGAATGTGTGTGTGTGTGTGTTGAGGGAGGAGAATGTGTGTGTGTGTGTGTGTGTGTGTTGAGGGTGGAGAATCTGTGTGTGTTTGCGTGTATGTGTTGGTGGGGATGTGTGTGTGTGTTGATGGGGAAGAATGTGTTTGTGTGTGTGTTGAGGGGGAGTTTGCGTTTATGTGTTGGGGGTTGTGTGTGTGTGTGTGTGTGTGTGTGTGTTGAGGGGGAAGAATGTGTTTGTGTGTGTGTGTTGTGGGGGAGAATGTGTGTGTGTGTGTGTTGAGGGGTGAGAATGTGTGTGCGTGTTGAGGGGTGAGAATGTGTGTGCGTGTTGAGGGGTGAGAATGTGTGTGCGTGTTGAGGGGTGAGAATGTGTGTGCGTGTATACGTAATGGAGGGGCAGCATTTATTCCTCCCATCGTCTGTCGAGAAGCTAGTGAGAGAGATCGGTAATGGTAATAATTTTTTGGCGAATTGCGCCAAGGGTCTGATGTCGTTCGTGGAGAGGACTGTTAGATTGATCTGAGCCCTGGAGAAGATATGCTATATGTCGCATTTCCCCCCTCCCCTCTCTACGTCCCTCCATTTGATTAATGATCCAAATATGTGAATAAAAATATCAAAACATCTCGTCAAATAGAGATAGCGAAGATACAAACAGCTTAAGGATGAAACGGCATGAAGAATGAGCTTTTTCCTATTTATATAATTATTTTCCCCTCGATTTTGTCTTTGCATATAGCAAATGAAAGGTTATTTAACCCTTTTATAATTAAATGCATATTCATGTGTGCAGTGGCATGATGGGCTAGCATCTACTTAAGCTGATAAGGCAACACTCTATAGTACAGTACAGTACTGTCACGGTGCCTCACGTGATCACGCCTCCCTCCAGGGAATCCCGATTACGTCACTCCCTGTCGCAGGCTTACTAGCCACCACCGTACATTCTTCCGGCTGTCAGCATCCATTCAATCAAACACCCGGACTGTCCATGATTACGCACCCCTGGTTCTCATCACCACAGCCTATATCTGTTCTTGTGTTTGTCAGTGTCTGCGTGGAGTATTGCCTTGTTTATGTCAGTGTGTGTTTTCATGCGTTTTCAGTTCGCTAGTAGCGCTATTATGTTTGCACCGGCCTAATGCCGTTTCAGTGTATTGTATTAATTACTTCGGACGCACAGTCTGCTTAAGTAAAACCTCTGTTCATAGTTCATCCTGTGCAAGGTCTCCTTCTTACCACACACCTTGACAGAATACTCCACCTCTACCTAGATCAGCAGGATGGATGGTGCACAACCAGCACAACAGTCATAAGGATGGAATGCGGCGAGCCTGGTCGAGGAAGTGCAACACCAATGAGCCCGTCTAACACGACTGGAGACGACCATGAATGAAGTCGTCAACGAGCTCCAGCAGTCTCCATGATCGGAAAATACTGAGGATCAGCAAGGGACTGTGCGGGCTTCCTGCGCGAGATGGACATCTACCTGCCCCTCTAGATCCTTAAATTCGGAGAAGAACATGGCGATCTTCTCGTGCCTCGTCTTGGATAAGGGTGATTCCGTGACACAACACTATGATGCCTTCGTCACCCTGATTCGGTCGGTCTTCGACCATCCCCTCAACGGACAGAACTTAATTTTTGGTACAGAAACCTTTGTTTGCAATTACAGAGATCATACGTTTCCTGTAGTTCTTGACCAGGTTTGCACACACTGCAGCAGGGATTTTGGTCCACTCCTCCATCCAGATCCTTCAGGTTTCGGGTCTGTCGCTGGGCAATACGGACTTTCAGCTCCCTCCAAAGATTTTCTATTGGGTTCAGGTCTGGAGACTGGCTAGGCCACTCCAGGACCTTCAGATGCTTCATACGGAGCCACTCCTTAGTTGCCCTGGCTGTGTGTTTCGGGTCGTTGTCATGCTGGAAGACCCAGCCACGACCCATCTTCAATGCTCTTACAGAGGGAAGGAGGTTGTTGGCCAAGATCTCGCGATACATGGCCCCATCCATCCTCCCCTCAATACGGTGCAGTCGTCCTGTCCCCTTTGCAGAAAAGCATCCCCAAAGAATGATGTTTCCACCTCCATGCTTCACGGTTGGGATGGTGTTCTTGGGGTTGTACTCATCCTTCTTCTTCCTCCAAACACGGCGAGTGGAGTTTAGACCAAAAAGCTCTATTTTTGTCTCATCAGACCACATGACCTTCTCCCATTCCTCCTCTGGATCATCCAGATGGTCATTGGCAAACTTCAGATGGGCCTGGACATGCGCTGGCTTGAGCAGGGGGACCTTGCGTGCGCTGCAGGATTTTAATCCATGACGGCGTAGTGTGTTACTAATGGTTTTCTTTGAGACTGTGGTCCCAGACCGAGGGAGATTGACCGTCATCTTGAACTTCTTCCATTTTCTAATAATTGCGCCAACAGTTGTTGCCTTCTCACCAAGCTGCTTGCCTATTGTCCTGTAGCCCATCCCAGCCTTGTGCAGGTCTACAATTTTATCCCTGATGTCCTTACACAGCTGTTTGATTGAGTGTGTGGAGTCCGTTTGATTGAGTGTGTGGACAGGTGTCTTTTATACAGGTAACGAGTTCAAACAGGTGCAGTTAATACAGGTAATGAGTGGAGAACAGGAGGGCTTCTTAAAGAAAAACTAACAGGTCTGTGAGAGACGGAATTCTTACTGGTTGGTAGGTGATCAAATACTTATGTCATGCAATAAAATGCAAATTAATTATTTAAAAATCATACAATGTGATTTTCTGGATTTTCTGTTTTAGATTCCGTCTCTCACAGTTGAAGTGTACCTATGATAAAAATTACAGACCTCTACATGCTTTGTAAGTAGGAAAACCTGCAAAATCGGCAGTGTATCAAATACTTGTTCTCCCCACTGTATGTCACTTGCTCCATCAGTGTTCCAGGCCTTTGTGAACGATGTGTTTAGGGACATGCAACTTGTCCAGAGGGGCATGTCTACGTGCTGGAGGAGGTACGCTATCGGCTGCTGATGTGGGCCCACACCTTACCATCGTCCGTCCACCCCGGAATCGGTAGGACCATCACTACCCTGGCAGAGAAGTACTGGTGGCCCACCCTGGCGAGGGACGTGAGGACCTACATCACCTCCTGCTCCATGTGTGCACAGTGTAAAGCGCCCAGACACCTCCCTTACAGAAAACTCCAACCCCTGCCGGTACCACAGCGATCGTGGTCCCATCTGTCCATTGACTACATCACAGACCTTCCCAAGTCAGATGGGTATACCACCATCCTGGTCGTAGTGGACTGGTTCTCCAAGGCCTGTCGCCTCCTCCAGCTGCGGGGGGTTCCCATGGCTCTATAGACCACGGAGGCCTTGTTTACTCATGTTTTCCGGCATTATGGGATCCCGGAGGACATCATCTCAGATCGTTCTCGGGTGTAGAAAGCTTACATGTCCCGCCTGGGGGTCACGGTCAGCCTCACCTCCGGGTACACCCCCAATCCAACGAGGATATGGGCAGGATGTTGAGGTCGTATTGCACTAACCGACCGGGGAAGTGTGCAACGTTTCTGCCTTGGGCTGAGTATGCCCAGAACTCACTACTCCACTCCTCCACTAACCTGTCCCCTTTCCAGTGTGTCATAGGGTTCCAGCCAGCCAAAGGGCGCCATGGCACGGGGGCCAGTCGGAGGTTCCTGCGGTGGACGAGTGGTTCTGGCACGCCAAATATATCTGGGACGCAGCCCACTGGCGTCTGCATTGCGCCGGACAGAGGCACAAACTCAAGTCTGACCGCTGCCGCATTGAGGCCCCGGTCTTCGCACCCGGTGATCGGGGTTTGGCTGGCTACCTGGGACCTGCCCTTTCACCTGCCCAGTATTACAATGTACAGCAGTAACCCTAGCCCTAGACCTAGCCCTAACTCTAGTGCTCCTGGGTGTGTGTGTGAGAGTGTGTGTGTGTGTGTGTGTGTGTGTGTGTATGTGTGTGTGTATGTGTGTGCGTGTGTGTGTGCATGTGTGTGTATGTTTGTGTATGCGTGTGTGCATGAATGTAAGTATTGGAGTGTGTGTTTGCGTGCGTATCTACTCTCGTCTAATGGAGGGAACTGTCGATGGTGTGCAGAGACCCAGACGAGGAGGCTGTGAATTTGTGGTGGCCATATCAGCCCCCCGTGACAGAGCCCAGCCACTAATTGACATTTTCATTAACAGCGAATTTATGTTCCTATTTCTGTCTGTGATAATGACCATTCCTTTGGAGAGAAGTAGAGTCTGCTAATGGACATGAGATAGGGGACTTGTTTAATTATGGCAAAAAGGAGGGCCTTCTCTACGTTCTCTTCAACTCTACCTCACAGTGGTTCAGAGAGTTGGGGAGAGGGTGAGGAGGGGGAGGGGAAATACAGTATGTCACATAATAAAGTAACTGGGTATATAGTAGAAACACGTTGTGGAAATGATTATTTTCTACCCAGAGGCTGCAAAGTGCTTATATTGGCTTGGAAATAGGCCTATATAATAGCCCAAAGTACTAGAGTTATACAATAGTATAATATGTTCATTTTAAGATCAAATCTGAACAAAATTTGTAATTGAATTTTTCTCCCCAATTCTCGATCGCTGCAACTCCCCAACGGGCGCTGTAGAGGCGAAGTTGGAGTAACGCGTCCTCCGAAACATGACCCGCCTAACTGAGCTCCTTTACACCCGGCAGCTTAACCCGGAAGCCAGCCGAACCAATGTGTAGGATGAAAAACAATTCAACTGGCATCCAGGGTCAGCCCACAGGCACCTGGCCCACCACAAGGAGTGGCTGGAGCGCAATGAGCCAAGTAAAGCCCCACCGGCCAAACCCTCCCCAAACCCGGACGACACTGGGCCAATTGTGCGCCGTCCTATGGGACTCCCGACCACAGCATTGCCTCGACCACTGCGCCACTCGGGAGGCCTTCAGTTGCATTTTTTACACAGTACCAGTCAACATTTTTGACACACCTACTCATTCAAGAGTTTTTATTTATTTTTACTATTTTTAAACATTATAGAATAATAATGAATACATCAAAACAATGAAATAACACATATGGAATCATGTAGTAATAAAAAAAGTGTTAAACAAATCAAAATATATTTTATATTTGAGATTCTTCAAAGTAGACTCCCTTTGTCTTGATGACAGCTTTGCAATTCCTCAATCAGCCTTATGAGGTAGTCACCTGGAATTATTTTCCAACAGTCTTGACGGGGTTCCCACATATGCTGAGAACTTTTTGGC
Source organism: Thymallus thymallus (assembly GCA_023634145.1). NCBI lineage: Eukaryota > Metazoa > Chordata > Actinopteri > Salmoniformes > Salmonidae > Thymallus > Thymallus thymallus. The sequence goes on from CM042381.1 coordinate 6,974,548, forward strand.
TGCTTTTTCTTCACTCTGCGGTCCAATTCATCCCAAACCATCTCATTTGGGTTGAGGTCGGGTGATTGTGGAGGCCAGGTCATCTGATGCAGCACTCCATATGTCCCTTTCTTGGTCAAATAGCCCTTACACAGCTTGGAGGTGTGATTTGGGTCATTGTCCTGTTGAAAAACAAATGATAGTCCCACTAAGAGCAAACAAGATGGGATTGCGTATTGCTGCAGAATGCTGTGGTAGTGTCACCAGCAAAGCACCCCCACACCATCACACCTCTTCCTCCATGCTTCACGGAGGGAACTACACATGCGGAGATCATCCGTTCACCTACTCTGCGTCTCAGAAAGACTCGGTTGGAACCAAAAATCCTAAATGTGGATTCATCAGACCAAAGGACACATTTCCACCGGTCTAATGTCCATTGCTCGTGTTTCTTGGCCCAAGGAAGTCTCTTCTTCTTATTGGTGTCCTTTCATTTTAGTTTCTTTGCAGCAACTTGACCATGATGGCCTGATTCACGCAGTGTCCTCTTAACAGTTGATGTTTATATGTGTCTGTTACTTTAACTCTGTGAGGTGCAATCTGAGGTGCAGTTAATTGCTGATGTCTGAGGCTGGTAACTCTAATGAACTTATCCTCTGCAGCAGAGGTAACTTCCTTTCCTGTGGTGGTCCTCATGTGAGCCAGTTTCATCATAGCAATTGATGGTTTATGCGCAGAAACCTTCAAAGTTCTTGAAATCTTCCGGATTGACTGACCATTATGTCTTGAATAAATGATGGACTGTCATTTCTCTTTGCTTATTTGAGCTGTTCTTGCCATAATATTGTATTTTACCAAATAGGGCTGTCTTCTGTATAACCCCCCTACCTTGTCACAACACAACTGATTGGCTCAAACACATTAAGAAGGAAAGAATTTCCACAAATTAACTTTTAACAATGCACACCTATTAATTGAAATGCATTCCAGGTGACTACCTCATGATGCTCGTTGAGAGAATGCCAAGAGTATGCAAAGCTGTCATCAAGGCAAATGGTGGCTTCTTTGAAGAATCTCAAATATTAAATATACTCAGATTTTTTATAACACTTTTTTGGTTACTTCATGTTTCTATATGCATTATTTCATTGTTTTGATGTGTTCACTATTTGTCTACAATGTAGAAAATAGTAAAAATAAATAATAGCTCTGTAATGAGTAGGTGTGTCTTTTGACTGGTACTATACCGTATATCTCATATGCACCCAGTGTACAGTATGCAGAACTATACATGCATTCAGTATATTCACAGGAGGTACAACATTGTCAAGCGTCTTGTAGAGAGTTGAGACTCACGAGAGAGGATAGGAATTGGGACCCATTTGCATTCAAAGCTAAGCAGATCTGCTATCATATGATTAGGGGGAGTAATTAAAACAGATGTAACTCGAACACTTTCTTAAGTGCCAATAATTAATATGTAATCATGCACTCATTTAAAGACAAGTTAGCACATCTGATAGAGGCAGACATGAAATGTAAGTCTGTGGTCCCAATTACTGTCATTACAAAAAGGCTGCTCCCTATTTAAGGTATCAAAACAACGATTCTCTGTGACGGCGAAAGATTAAACGGCTCAATTGTTTTCCTTCCCTTTCAATCTTTTCATCTCACACTTTTTTTTCAAGAGACACCATCAGTACCGGAAGAGGGTGGGATGGCAGACAATCATGTTATGTGCAATACAGTTCACAAAGCCCTATAAAAACCAGTGTTCAATAAAGTGAGGTCAAAAGGGTCCATGACAACCACTTTGCTTTTCTTCGTCTTCATCTCAGCATGACGCAAGGCACAGGTATTTCCATCGAGTCCACCATACACCCCCTGCTGTGCCTCTTCTCATGTCTTCTGTTTCTCTCTGCCACACTCTCCCCTCATCAACCATACCAACGCTCCCTTTGATTCTGCAAGTAGCACAACCAAGGAGAGGACAGACACTCCTCTCTTGTATCCTTCGAGGGGAACAGAGGGAGTGGGGTACAGTCGAGGCCCCTCTCTGGTGGATCTGAGAGGCAGTGGGCGTCAGAACGCCCCCCCGTGGAGGGGCCGGCGAACCCTCAGTGGTGAGTGTAGCATGCCCAGCGGCACAGTGGGTGGCCCGCTCCACAGCCACACAGCGCAGAATCCTCCCTGTTCCGCTGTCTGTAAAACAAGAGAGCACCTTTGGCAGCTGCGTAAAGCCTTCCGCTGTCGTTACGGCGACGCACAGCTGATCAGCAGCCGACCCTGACAACTCAATTCAGCTACCACCTGCTAGCTGTCAATCACAGAGGAGAGGGGTAGGGGGTTGGTGGGGGGTATCTTGGGGCTATTGATAGAGCTGTCAGAGAAGGGATGAGACATGCCCGTCAAAGCTCTCACTCACTACCTCTCTCTCTCTCTCTCTCGCTCTCTCTCTTGATCACTCCATCTGTAGCGTTCCCTCTTTATCCTTCATTATGCCCTCTACACATACCGCTACGTGTACTCACATCATAGTAAAAAAATAAATAAACATGGCAGCACCACCCCACTGACTGTTGACAGTGTGTTGTTCCTTAGCTTGTATCTGATTTGTCCGTAGATATGCCAGTGTTTTCCATTTCCTCTGCACCATGCTGTGGGGGAGAAAGAGCGTCTCTCCCCACTCATTTACCATTACCATCTCACTTTTCCCCACAAGCAGAGAAAGGCACAGGCAACGTCACCCAACTCCATCACCAGCGCTTCTAACACCCGTTTAATAATGCAACGCTTCAAAACAGAACACCTGTTGCTAAGATGTGCTGATCCAAATATCAAGGGGATTAATTAAAAGTCAATTACATTCATTTGGTTTTTGAATGGTGATTGGGTGAGATACAGAATGATTCCGTGAACACAGATAGCCCAGCCTCTTGATTTCAAATACAGTTTTATTAGGGATCCATTAGAACCCTGCTACTCGCCTGCTCTGTTGAGATGGCATTCTCTTCAAATTTAATGAGCATTTTTAGTTTAATCTTTTAATGTGCATATCTCTGTGTTGTGCATAATTGAAAAAATGCTAATAACTATGTTTATTTCCATCTTCCTGTGTGTGATTTGTGGTTGGAGCACAAAGGGAATGGAGCCTACCAAGCAGTTTAACCTTCTACGAGGCTGAGGGTGAGGGGGTTTGTTTGCCCTAGAAAAAAGGCTGTTCTCACACAGAGGATAATAGTGTGGCTGAATGACAGAGTGAGCAAGGGGTAGAGGAGAGAGGGGGACAGACAGACAGCAGCTCTGTAGGAGTCAGTACAGTACCCACCCAGCCATTGTACTGTAGCTCCTGCTGTCTGGCTGGGAGGCAGTGTTTAAGGAGATCTTTGTCCTCTGTGAAACAGCCACAATGGGGCGTTTGACCTGTGTGTATCAGAGGAGAGGTAACACATTTGGCTGACTGGTCCCACACCGCCTCACTCGTAGCAGGCCTCTGCCAGATCTATTCTCCACAGATTTGGAGTGGCGCTGGGCCCTGATGCTGAGGACTTTCTCTCCCCTCTCTCTCCCTCCCCTCTCTCTCTCTCCCCTCTCTCTCCCTCCCCTCTCTCTCTCTCCCCTCTCTCTCTCTCTCTCTCTCCCCTCTCTCTCTCTCCCCTCTCTCTCCCTCCCCTCTCTCTCTCTCCCCTCTCTCTCCCTCCCCTCTCTCTCCCCTCTCTCTCCCTCCCCGCTCTCTCCCTCCCCTCTCTCTCTCTCCCCTCTCTCTCCCTCCCCTCTCTCTCCCCTCTCTCTCCCTCCCCGCTCTCTCCCTCCCCTCTCTCTCTACTCTTTCATCCCTTTACTTCCGCACACTGACCTGATTTGCCTCCCTGAGGAGAAGATCCAGCCTCCTTCTGCTGAGTAGCCCCATCTCTCTCTCTCTCTCTCTCTCTCTCTCTCTCTCTCTCTCTCTCTCTCTCTCTCTCTCTCTCTCTCTCTCTCTCTCTCTCTCTCACCCTCTCTCTCTCTCTCTCGCTCTCGCTCTCTTGCACACGCTCTCTCTCAGTCGTTATCTCTTACTTTCATGTACATTCAAAAACACAGCCACACAATATACATACATATATATATACACATGCATGAGCCGTATAGCTGTCATGCACCAACTTCATGCAAATAGGATGCTTGAGAACTGGCAATATTCTGTGGCATGTTTACAATGTGGGCTGTTTGCTATCCTCTATACCTTACACTCATTGGTTCCCATGTTGCATTACCAGGTTGTGCCCCCGCTCACTGATACACTGTGGAGTTCACCCTCGCTTCGAGTCTGTGCTGGTCTGAACATAGGCCTAACCTCGCACGCACGCACACACGCACACACAATACTGCACAACTAACCTTGTGGGGACATACAATTCAGTCCCTTTCAAAATCCTATATTCCCTAACCCGAACCCTATCACCAAGGGTGTACCCCAAGGCTCGATCCTAGGCTCGATCCTCAGCTGGTCCCTCCCCGGATTTTGTGATAAACGCTCTACAACATAGCTTTCTTAGTGTCCAACAAGCTTTCTCTGCCCTTAACCTTGTTCTGAACACCTCCAAAACAAAGGTTGTGTGGTTTGGTAAGAAGCATGCCCCTCTCCCCATAGTTGTGATTACTACCACTGAGGGTTTAGAGCTTGAGGCAGTCACCTAATACAAGTACTTGGAAGTATGGCTGGACGGTACACTGTCCGTCTCTCAGCACATATCAAACCTGCAGGCTAAAGTTAAATCTTGAGTTACAACACCCGTTCTGCCAGTCACATTCTGTTATTGGTCCCCAAAGCACACACATCCCTTGGTCGCTCGTCTTTTCAGTTTGCTGCAGCTAGCGACTGGAATGAGGTGCAACAAACACTCAAACTGGACAGTTTTCCCTAAATCTCTTCATTCAAAGACTCAATCATGGACACTCTTACTGACAGTTGTGGCTGCTTTGCGTGATGTATTGTTGTCTCTACCTTCTTACCCTTTGTGCTGTTGTCTGTGCCCAATAATGTTTGTACCCTGTTTTGTGCTGCTACCATGTTGTTGTCATGTTGTGTTGCTACCATGCTGTGTTGTCATGTGTTGCTGCTACAGTATGTTGTTGTCTTAGGACTCTCTTTATGTAGTGTTGTGTTGTCTCTCTTGTCGTGATATGTGTCTTGTCATATATTTTTATTTAATTTATTTTTATTTTTATTCCTAGCCACCATCCCTGCAGAAGGCCTTTTGCCTTTAGGTAGGCCGTCATTGTAAATGAGAATTTGTTCTTAACTGACTTGCCTAGTTAAATAAAAGGTATATAAAATAAAATAAAAACCCTAAAGTTAACCCTAACCCTATCTCCTAACCCTAACCCTAAACCTAATTCTAACTCTAACCCTAATTCTAACCTTAACCCTAAACCCCAGTGCACACGCACGCACGCACAGACACACAGACACACACACACACACACACACACACACACACACACACACACACACACACACACACACACACACACACACACACACACACACACACACACACACATACAGTGGGGAGAACAAGTATTTGATACACTGCCGATTTTGCAGGTTTTCCCACTTACAAAGCATGTAGAAGTCTGTAATTTTTATCATATGTACTCTTCAACTGTGAGTGACGGAATCTAAAACAAAAATCCAGAAAATCACATTGTATGATTTTTAAATAATTAATTAGCATTTTATTGCATGACATAAGTATTTGATCACCTACCAACCAGTAAGAATTCCGGCTCTCACAGACCTGTTAGTTTTTCTTTAAGAAGCCCTCCTGTTTTCCACTCATTACCTGTATTAACTGCACCTGTTTGAACTCGTTACCTGTATAAAAGACACCTGTCCACACACTCAATCAAACAGACTACAACCTCTCCACAATGGCTAAGACCAGAGAGCTGTGTAAGAACATCAGGGATACAATTGTAGACCGGGGATGGATTAAAATCCTGCAGCGCACGCAAGGTCCCCCTGCTCAAGCCAGCGCATGTCCAGGCCCGTCTGAAGTTTGCCAATGACCATCTGGATGATCCAGAGGAGGAATGGGAGAAGGTCATGTGGTCTGATGAGACAAAAATAGAGCTTTTTGGTCTAAACTCCACTCGCCGTGTTTGGAGGAAGAAGGATGAGTACAACCCCAAGTACACCATCCCAACCGTGAAGCATGGAGGTGGAAACATCATTCTTTGGGGATGCTTTTCTGCTTAGGGGACAGGACGACTGCACCGTATTGAGGGGAGGATGGATGGGGCCATGTATCGCGAGATCTTGGCCAACAACCTCCTTCCCTCAGTAAGAGCATTGAACGACCCGAAACACACAGCCAGGGCAACTAAGGAGTGGCTCCGTAAGAAGCATCTCAAGGTCCTGGAGTGGCCTAGCCAGTCTCCAGACCTGAAACCAATAGAAAATCTTTGGAGGGAGCTGAAAGTCCGTATTGCCCAGAGACAGCCCCGAAACCTGAAGGATCTGTATGGAGGAGTGGGCCAAAATCCCTGCTGCAGTGTGTGCAAACCTGGTCAAGAACTACAGGAAACGTATGATCTCTGTAATTGCAAACAAAGGTTTCTGTACCAAATATTAAGTTCTGCTTTTCTGATGTATCAAATACTTATGTCATGCAAAAAAATGCAAATTAATTACTTAAAAATCATACAATGTGATTTTCTGAATTTTTGTTTTAGATTCCGTCACTCACAGTTGAAGAGTACCTATGATAAAAATTATAGACTTCTACATGCTTTGTAAGTGGGAAAACCTGCAAAATCGGCAGTGTATCAAATACTTGTTCTCCCCACTGTATATGCATGAAGCCCCTCACTCTGTTCCATTCAGTATTTATGTATCATGCCATACAGTACACGACATGTGTTAACTGCCCTGTTTCCTGTGAAGCCATGACAGCTCCGTGGGCACAGTCACCAGCATAATGGGCCAGGGAGGGCTGAGATGATGACAGGGGAGGGGAAGGGAAACACTTCCTCCAGGACCCACATCATTTTTATTATCGCCGCCCATCAGAGGTCCTTGAGAAACATGTACTTCCAGCCCAGGCAATCATTCATCTGGAGCCTCACACAAGAAAGAGGGAGAGAGAGAGAGAGAGAGAGAGAGAGAGAGAGAGAGAGAGGGAGGGAGGGAGGGATGGAAAGGGAGGGAGAGGGAGGGAGGGAGGGAGGGAGAGTGCCTTTGTCTGAATACCGACAGATACCCTTCACCAGGGAGAGAAAGATAGAGAGAGAGCAAGATAGAGAGAGAGAAAGCGAGAGAGAGAGAGAGAGAGAAAGAGAAAGAGTGATATAGAGAGAGAAAGAAAGTAAGGCCAAGAGAAGAGAGCTGTGTTTAGTGATTGACAGACAGACATAAAGGAAGAGATGATTAGCTGAGTGAACCTGTTCTGCCCTATGAATACCCAATCACAGACAGACCCTTCCTCCTCTTCTTCTAGTGTGAATGTGTGCTTTAATCCACTATGCTCTTTTAGGAATGGGTGATATCCCATAAAGACACACTTGGTTCATTATTACCAGGCCTAAATATGATTGACATTTTGGACCTCCCAGTGTGACCTGTGTGATGGTGTGTTTGTGTGCTTTACAGCAGACAGGAGGTGGGTGTAGTGTGTAGTACCGGAGGTCAGGGGTATGGTTAATCTGATCCTGATAGTAGGTCCTCCGTGTCACTGAGGAGAGACAGCTTATTGTCATGACCCACCTTCTCCCTCCCCCCTCTCTCCATCCCTCTATCGGGCCCTCTCTCTCCCTCTGATTGTCTCATCATTCCATCGGAGCGGCGCTCACACCTGACGGGCAGACAGGCCTCAGCCTCCCGCGGGCCGGATAATCAACATCCTGTCAGACCTGTCAATATCCTGTAGACAAAGGGAGCACAGACTCACACACACAGGACAAGCACACCATACACACACGACAAACTGTACTCACACCAATACGCAGACCCTCTGCAGGGGGTTGTCCTCAAACGGACGTTGTCACCGAACACCCCGAACACACACGCACATGCACATGCACACACACAAACAGACACACCTGGTATAAATCACTGGGGCGTGTCACGCTGGGCTCTTCGTTAAATGGAATTAGTCTTTGAGCGTTTTTTCCTGATGAACGCCTCAGGTTTATTAATTACGCCTAATCGTGATGAATGCTACAGGCGTCATCTCATCGCGCTGCCTGTCGCAGCATCAGGGTTCAATCGGGAGGGGAGGGACAGTGACAGAGCCCTCCGACCTATCCATGAGAGCAACCTGAACACTGACAGGCCCCACGGCCTAGCCAGAGCCAACCTAAAACCACTGGGTCATTCATTCCAGTGGCTCTTCTGAAATGTTGTGGTGTTTGAGTGTGTTAGGAAGATACATAGGTTGGGAGTTTATGACAACGTAGCATGCAATAATGAACAGTAAAAAGTTATATTGTGTCCCATCACCTTGTCTGTTGTTAATGATTACCTCTCAATTTCCCTCTGTGCATAATTAGATCATCTCCACTGACTATTGAATACAAAGCATATTCACTGTAGAATAACTTGCCTCCTTGTCTGGTCCTCCTCACGCAGTAAGGCGTTAAGCAGAACTCGCCTTTGTTCCAAGGTCACTGCCATGATTGTTGTTCATAATTGTGGCAGTTGCCAATGGAAACAGGGGGGATGCTCACGTTTGCTCCTGAGTGCCCTAAAGCCTGGTTGTTAAAGTTGTTCTTATTCACGTTACCTGACTTGTGCCCACTCCATTTCTTTTTCCACTCTTTTTCTCTCTCATCTTCCTCAACTCAATAAGCTATCAATGTCTTTCCCCCTCTCTGTTCAACCACTTGCCCCATTTCCTTCTCTTCCAGGTTAGGCATCATTACTTACGGCAGCATCCCAAGTCTCTGTGTGTGTGTGTATGTGAGGGAGAGGCAGGGCCTTCACAGCCACTGACCCTGAATCAGTTAAGGAAACAATGTGACAAGTGCTGTAATGAGAATAAATGAAACGATAGAGCATCATCATCCCTACTGCACGCAAAATCCTTCTCCTCTCCCTCTCTTCTTGGGCTGGGGCTCCTCCCTGCCTGGGTCTGGCCGTGAAAAATTATACCTAATTAGTGGCGTAGTAAAAACAGAGAAGAGGACAAATGTTGCAGTCTATTATGAGAATTATATATTTATGAAAACGGGAAAACAATGAAGTAATCTGGTGGGTTTCCGTGGCACCCAGGGAGATTCTGACATATGACAGGTGATTCTCCACAGCTCCTTGTTATAATGAGACTTTTCATCACAGACATCAGCACTCTCTCTCTCTCTCTCTCTCTCTCACTCTCACTCTCTCTCTCTCTCTCTCTCTCTCTCTCTCTCTCTCTCTCTCTCTCTCTCTCTCTCTCTCTCTCTCTCTCTCTCTCTCTCTCTCTCTCTCTCTCTCTCTCTCTCTCTCTCTCTCCCTCTTTCTCTTTCTCATTCTCCTATTCTCTCTCATTCTCTCTGTCTCTGTCTCCCTGTTGTTCAAGCAGTCATCTAATCAAAGAGTTTTGGTTTTGGTGCCATTACACAGAGATTGTGTCATACTAGCAAAAGACAGTCTCTTGCCACACGACTGGCAGCTGTCTGTCCGTCTGCCTGTCCGTCTGCCTGTCCGTCTGCCTGTCCGTCCGTCTGTCCGTCTGTCCGTCTCTCCGCCTGTCCGTCTGTCTGTCTGTCAGAGTGTCGGAGTAAGTTTCGACTGACAGCATTAGGAGAGGTTGTTTGAGCAACAGACTCTATTCTGTACACTTCTGACTCATGGAAAGGCTACTGACCATATTGGTTAGTTGGAGCAAACGGTTCCAGAAAAGGAAGACTGGTTATGACTGGCTTTAAAATGGGAGAGATACAGGAATGTACTATATGCTGTTGTGGACTTGACTTCACAGCTGATGATCCAATTGAAATCAGTGATTCCCAACATAAAAGGACACTAAAGACAATGTAAATCAAGAAAGAATGTTGTTGTTCGCTAATACAATATGTGAACAAGCTCATTTGTGAACAACATTCTGTCCATCCAAACAGACACCAGATTCCTTGGCAAGACGTTAGGAACAGGGACGATGGCTACTTACTTATGTTCATTTGGGATGGAATGGTTCATCCTCATCCTATATTACAGTAACCAACAAAAATAACAACATCTATTCAGTATTGTGTACAGCTTCTACACCTCCATATCGCCCAATACTGCAGGATGCTGTTGTTGGATGATTGAAATAAACATAACATCCCCCCCCCCCCCCCCCCCTCTCTCTCTCTCTGACTTTGTGTCTGGTAATTAAAGCTTGAGCACGCGTCAGACTCCACTTCAGACTAGGAGTGTGCTGTGTTAATTAACCTCGCTTGTCCCCATGCGCAAACGGGGTACCAACCACCATTATGCTTCTAATATGCCAAATTAGAAACTGATTTTGAACTGCCCGTGCCCTGAAGGGTGCTATTGATCCACCTCTCTTTCCCTCTGTCTCTGCTGGCTGCTTTCATGCCTCCCGACCGGCCAACTTCTTCAGCAGCACTAAAGTGCTGTTGCCTAAATTAGTCATCCTATTGGTCCCTTTGATTAATGACAGGGCCCCCTGCTTCATTACGCCATGACAACAGGATCCGTATAATCCGATGGAGGCACCGCTGAAACCACACCAGTGACCCCCGCACACCCAAGAGTCTCTCACTCCTCCCCTTAGTCATCGCCTCCTCCCTCAAGTTTATTTCTAAAATGATTTAACCTATAGGGGTCATTATTCACATAGTGTGACACTTTTCTCGATCGAGAGCTGTTGTAGAATGTCACAGATGGAAAAGAAAACAAGGTGAAGTAGATGTGCAAATCAATGGGGAGGGGCTCTGGGGAATATAAACAGCCGCATCAACAAGCAGGATTTTGACCCTGTACAGTATGCATTATAACTTGTCACCACACACTATGGAGAAGAACATGTGTTGAGATGGGCACACCCACACACACATACACACACACACTCCTACACGCTCAAGCTTGTAATACTCTGGCAGATTGTTGTCTTTCTGGCTATTTATACATTTATGGACAGGTGGCTCTCAACGTATTTGGCAGCATCACTCAATATCTCCTTCTGTTTTCCACATTCATGCTATTTGTTTTTGGTACAATTGTCTTTCCACAGGGAAAACTTGTTCCACTTTGTTGTGGAGATGGACAAAAGCTATCAACAACATTATCAGATATAAATAGGCTGCGTGTGTCTGTGGCTGTGTGTGTAATAACTATAGATTGTATTGTACAAATCACAGGAAGTTGTCAGTTCAATAATGACATAATGCTAATTCAATCTGTGACTATTGATGTTAATTCAGTGATTGACAACTAAATGCTATTAATTGATCAAAGGGATGGTAATGTTTGTTTGTTTACTGTTGTGAGTAGCTACGCCATTTATATCTTGAATGTTTTGTGGAAGTGGATGTTCACAATAGTACTCATGCTTGATATGTCCACCAAGTAAAGGGAGAGATGAAGTCACAGTACATAAACTGGTACTTGCATCATTAAACCTAGGGAAATGCAACAAACACATGCAGAAGGTCACAAAAGAGAGGAGAATATTCTGCTCAATTTGTATCTTTATTTAACTAGGCAAGTCAGTTAAGAACAAATTCTTATTTACAATGACGGCCTACCTACAGGGTCAGCCATAGTAGTACGACACCCCTGTAGCAAAATAGGGTTAATTGCCTTGCTCAAGGACACATCGACAGGTTTTCACCTTGTCGGCTAGGGGACTTTATCCAGCAACCTTTCGGTTACTGGCCCAACGTTCTAACCACTAGGCTACCTACCGCCCAATAACAGTAACAGAATATTCTGCTTTATTAATGACAGTAACAGAATATTCTGCTCTATTAATAACAGTAACAGAATATTCTGCTCTGTTCATGACAGTAACAGAATATTCTGCTCTATTAATGACAATAACAGAATATTCTGCTCTGTTCATGACAGTAACAGAAAATTCTGCTTTATTAATGACAGTAACAGAATATTCTGCTCTATTAACGACAGTAACAGAATATTCTGCTCTATTAATTACAGTAATATAATAATCTGCTCTATTAATGACAGTAACAAAATATTCTGCTCTATTCATGACAGTAAAATAATATTCTGCTCTATTAATGATGGTCACAGAATATTCTGCTCTATTAATTACAGTAATATAATAATCTGCTCTATTAATGACGGTAACAAAATATTCTGCTCTATTCATTACAGTAAAATAATATTCTGCTCTATTAACGATGGTCACAGAATATTCTGCTCTATTAATGAGAGTAACATAATATTCTGCTCTTTAATGACAGTAACATAATATTCTGCTTTATTAATGACTATAACATAATATTCTGCTTTATTAACAACAGTAACATAATATTCTGCTCTATTAATAACAGTAACATAATATTCTGCTCTTTAATGACAGTAACAGAATATTCTGCTTTATTAATGACAGTAACAGAATATTCTGCTCTATTAATGACAGTAACATAATATTCTGCTCTATTAATGACAGTAAAATAATATTCTGCTCTATTAATGACAATAACAGAATATTCTGCTTTATTAATGACAGTAACATAATATTCTGCTCTATTAATGACAATACCAGAATATTCTGCTCTATTTAGGACAGTAACATAATATTCTGCTCTTTTAATGACAGTAACAGAATATTCTGCTCTATTAATGACAGTAACAGAATATTCTGCTCTTTTAATGACAGTAACAGAATATTCTGCTCTATTAATGACAGTAACAGAATATTCTGCTCTATTAACGACAGTAACAGAATATTCTGCTCTATTAATGACAGTAACAGAATATTCTGCTCTATTAACGACAGTAACAGAATATTCTGCTCTATTAATGACAGTAACAGACAGTATACCAATGATTATTCTTCAAAACAAAGTGAAGAGGGTGACCCAGAATCCTCCAGAGAAGCAAGAAGGGCTGAAAGAGGACAAAATGCTTTTTGAAGACACCTCATAGATGTTTCCATCCAAGAGAAGAAAAATTATGTTGTTATTTATTTTATTTTTATATGTTGGGCTATATTCAAGTGAGTGAGGTATGGCAGCCTTGGGCAGATGTGGCAGCATTACTTTTCGTTGGTGATGCTGCTCATCCTCTCCCTGATAGCAATCAGTAGTTTAGTTTTGAAACCTAGTCTTCAAATTAAGACGGATGAGGGGCCGGGCTCTTTAGATGCATGCTGTGTAGATTACATGTTTGCAATTGTGTGTAGGGATTGGGGAGTAGTACAAGATGGGTCTGAAAAGAATGGTATGCACTGCGCAGCGTAGAACAGCACTAGAGTAGAGTATTATTGTTTCCTGCTTAAATGTGTAAGTGTTTTTAAGGTAATGCATAGAATTTGGTTTGAGATGTTGGATCCTCTATGCCAGTGTTCTTTCTAACAACACTCTTTGTGTGGTGGGGTTATCCTAGGTCAATATCGTACAAAATGGAGGAAGAAAACAGTAGACAAAAAAGCTAAACATAATAGGGTCTGAAACACACATGTACAGCACACACACATACACACACTGGCTGTGTACAGCACACACACGTAGGTCTTCACAGATTGTAAGGAATCAAACAGGGCCCTGAAGGCCTGAAAGCCTGAATGGCGGAGACACGGTGTCTGCAACCTAAAGACGGGTAAATAAAGTGGAAAATGTTTAACCGATGTTGAGCGAACAGAGCAGCCAGGTGCAGGGAGTCTTGGCATCAATGTGTTCCCTCGTTATTCCAATGGCTCTGCTCAAACATTACATGTTATTTATACACCTATTAGCTTGATAAATCTCCTCAGGATATGAAAAAGTCCTGAGGGAAAAAAGTTTCTGAGGAAAACAAAGTTTCTGGTCCACAAAGCAGACCGTTTTAGGAGGAGTTGAAATGAGAATATAGGACCACCACAGATGTGTTCAGATGCTTCCTGTTGGTAACGTAATGGCCAGAAAAATCCAGAAAACGGAGCTCTGCCAAATGTCTCATGCTGTTGACAATACCAGCATGTTTTGAACTTTCATCTCATCTCCCATAATATCTGAATCCATTCAGTATGCAGGGGTGTTCCACCCATATCGTGTGTATCAGTGGATGTGAAGCTGGGAGGGAGGGAGGGAGGGAGGGAGGGAGGGAGGGAGGGAGGGAGGGAGGGAGGCTAGTCTGCAGCACAGTACAGTATGTATGCCTCCAGGGCCCTGGGCAACCATCAGCAGGAAATTAGTGCTGCCAGCAAAACAAAACCGAGACAAATCTGTGAGCGATATCACAATACCCTGATTATCTATTCTTCATTTGTAAGCTATTTCCTGGGAAAAATAGAAATGTCACCACTCAGCACTAAATCATTTGTTGGGCTAATCAACGGCAGCTCTCTTCTGCCCCTCTTCGGTTGGGTTAGATCCATGAGGGGGTTGCCAGACGCCGTCAAGGTCAGATTTACAGCTCTGTTCTAACACATGTAATTAAACATAGAAGTCAAGCAGGTCTGGAAAGATTGACCCCTCACAGTTTTTACATTTTTTCCCTCATTCACTCTCTTCTTGGTTAATGAACGTTCTCTCTGGGTTCCTATTAAAGAGAGAGCACGGCCATGTTCTGCCTTTCTCTCATCTCTCCATCTATGTCTCAATCTCTATTTTCTATCCTTCTTTTCATTCTTTCTTTACCTCTCACCCTCCTCTCTCGCCCTCTCTTGCTCTCTGATATTGTAGGCTGTGAGCTGATTCTCTTGACTGGGCCGGCGGCTCGTTTGAGGGGCTTGTTTTGGGTGAAGTGCTAACACCTGTCTGCTCGCCTTCCGGCAGTAGGCGCCTGTGCCCTCACTGACAGCCCTGTCTGGTTTGACTAATGATGTGATTGACGGATGAAAGAGTGTGCGTGTGGCACGCGCACGCACACACACACACACACACACACACACACACACACACACACACACACACACACACACACACACACACACACACACACACACACACACACACACACACACACACACACACACACACACACACACACACACACACACACACACAAACACACAATCACTTCCAGCAAAGCATACACTCACACAAGCCAGCTGCACAACCACACACATAAACACACACTCTACCCCAACACACACGACTCCCAGTAGCTCTAGCCAGTGTTATGTAGCACAGTTGCAGAGTATAGTGTAGTGTCAGCAAGTCCCCATCAAGTGGCGGCTGAAGCTGAAGGTGTATTCCTCTACATGGCTCATTACCCAGTAATGGCAAAGCCAAAAAATGGTAAAGGAGCAAGAAAGGTAGAAGAAACATATTTTTCTCATGACACCAGACAGCAGGCAGGTTTATGGACTAACGGCCCATCACAACAAACCTATCGCGGGGGGGGGACACATAGTGGAGCGGCCGCCCACCTCGCCACGCTCCCCTCTCTCTCTGCCACACCGAGGGAGCTTCTGGGTTGGGAGGGAGACAGCCGAGAGGGTGAGCGAGGCGAGGGGAGATTATGATTCCGAGCAGAACACAGGCGGAACCGTTCTCTCTCTGATTAGGCGGAGTGCCTCGTTTGTTTTAGTCACGCGGTGCTCTGGGAGAGAGGAAAACGATCCCTGTAATAAAATGGGAACAGAACTTTGCAACAGATGCGGCCGAATATCAACCTCGCTGAGAGGATTTGAATTCCTCTGGTGATGCGCACAATCGATCTCTTCTGTTATCCCCGTCTAGGTTCTTCCAAACCACACATCATACCGAATGAGGCTCTGCTCAACTGTTCTGGCGACTACATTAGAGGCTGGCATAATAGAAACTATTCTATACAATGCAGCCAGGCGTATGTTGAGCAACATTCAACCGTTGAAACCGTTGAAATGGAATGCACACTCCATACTGTAGTTTGGGGCTTTTTCAGAATGTCTGTGTTTATGGTATAAATAGTAATTCATCTTCTTTTCCATAAGTGGTGGAACCACAAACCATAACTGTGCCTTCCACTCATAAAGGACCACTTCCCTGACCACAGTGGTTTAACCTCTGTGGTTCCACTGAGGTCACTGGCTTCATGTAGTGTTAACGACACAGACAACAGAACATGGTCACAGGTCCTGTCACTGACGCCTGGTTATAACCTGGGAGTGCCAATGTACAGTATATGTAAATGTAGTAGAAAGAGTATGAATGCTATATGATTGGTGTGTTTGAGGGAGGGTACTACGGTGATAACAGTGTGTGAGGAGGGCAGCACTGAGGATGGGGCTTCCTGTTCCTTCTAACCTTGAGAATGGCATCAGTATCCTTCCTCATCTCTTCCTCCAAACTGTTCCCCATTCAAATTGGGATTTCAAAGAGAAACACTTACTTTCACATCATGGATCAGTTACATCATTTTTCACGACGGGAAACATTCATATCATGAATATGTTTGATGGGAGGGTTTTGTTAAGGGAGAGGGGGAGCTCTAAAATTGTCTGTGAATTCCAATGGCCTGGAAACTTTTCCTCCTGAACGGAACTTGGTTGTGAGAGGACCTGCCATTGTCCTCCTGCGTCCCAGTAAGACTGATGTCCCTGATATGGCTGGATATGTTCATATTCACTCTCAAGCCTTAAAGCGGCAGCAGGCCAGATTGATGTAGCGGCCCTCACTTTCCCTGGAATCAAAGAACCATGTGTCTGAAATGACGGATGATGGAGGAGGCTGTCAAGGGAAAGGATGGGGATGTCTTAAGCAGCACCCACCATGGGGACCAACAGCATTACCATTAAGAAATCCTGTACGGGAAAAATGATGAGGCAACATTTTGATTAAGGAGGTGTCTCGCAAGAGTCTTTGGCGCCGGGCAAAAACGAGATGTTTTTCATTTTAGCGGAAGATTTATGCTTTGAAAAATGTGGAAGTGGAAGTTGAATAATGGGATATTGGCATGCTTTGATTTCTTAATAGCTGTAATTGCTCTCTTTTTACCAAAGGCCTGTTGCCATTTCCTTCCAATGCGATGAGGAATACGTCTGCTGCGTGTTAATACATGATTTAACAGAAACGTTACCCTCAAAACTGCCATGCACTGGTGAGAAATGTCATTTATCCTGAAAGACAAAAAGTAGCAAACGGAAAACATAATTCTTATCTCCCTGTGATCCACTTTAGCTACATGCTCAGTAACAGTGTTGGAGAATATAGAATATAGGAGACTGTTTGATTAGACTAAGAATGAAATGTTCAGCTTCAGTGTTATCCAGATAGATATGAGATATGTTATATGGATGTGTTTTGATATGGATGTGTTGTGTGTCTTCTTTATAAGAATGTGTTTGTGTTCAGTGTGCTCTTCTCTGTGTCCTGTGTGTTTCAGCATTTAGCATTTTCTTATGAGCGTTGGCATGTGTAGTAATGCATTGTTCTATATATGCTGGTAGAAGTGTTTCAGCCGGCCCCATGCGGATCATCCCAGAGGAGCCGGCTGCTGAACCTGCTCCAGAGTGGCTGCCTCTTGCTGCCTCATCCTATGATCCGGCTCTGACAGGCGGCTCCACCCAGATTGGCCATCCCTCTGGTGCCTGGCCAGAGAGAACCCAGGAGCAGCAACACTGGTCAGGCCCTCCGCAGACTGTCTCTGTCAGCACCACCTCAGCCCTGCCACCTCCCATCCAGCTCTGCCCTCCTGTCAGCCCCATCCATCCTAACAGTCCCCCAACCAGGAGCAACACTGGAGGGGAACCTGCCACTGGCATGATGCAACTGTAAGAGTCGCACAAACAAAACGCCCTCAGTACCACCATGGGACAGTGAGACAGAGAAATGACAGCTATATCTGAGACAACTGGGCCTGGAACTCTAGAGAGTGGCCCACGGTAACCAGACTGTCAGGGTCAAGGTCAGGCTCCTTGGGGTGACCCATTGCTCCTGCTGGCCAGAGAGTGTCAAGGTGCATCTGCCAAGTTCATAGAGACATCACTGTTGTTTTTTTATGTAAACAAAAAATATAATTTTTTCAAATATATTCACGCAATGAAATATTTCAAGGGAGTAAAAAGGCTGAAGAATAAAAGTGGAGTAAGGACACAAAGTAGGAGGAGAGAAAGACAGATGGACTGGTGCTTTGCGTTTAAACATCATCCTCATCAGTGCTCAACTTCAAGCGGGTCCACGGGGAAATGGGTACTCATTGGGAAGATAATGCAGTTCCATGGAGAGATGGACGTCAGGGATTCAACGGAGCACTTCATTGTAGGCCCAGTCCAAGCAGCCAGTGATAAACATCTCCATTTACAATGCATTGAATAAGTTCAATAATTATCTGAGACTTCAAACGATGTCCATGGCAGGCTATTTTTGGCCCACCTTTTTGAGTATGCGTAAGCTCAATTATGTTCGAAAATCATATTTCTATTCTGCATCAGAATGATGGACTGGGGATTCTATGTTTTAATATGCAAACCCTTGTCAACAAAGCTCCGATTGAGAGGCTAACCAATTATTGCGTCGACAGTGGAGAGATTCTTATCTTGTGAAGGACTTAGTTCATCGTCACGACCGAGGAAGTGCTTTATTGATTGACCATCAGGTAGCTAATAGCATGGGTTATCTACATGTAGCATGAGTCAGGGTCTCTCCTCAATACAGCCCTAGTATCAAGATTTACGTTGTCCTACAGCCCCAACATAGCCTGGAGAGGGAGGTTATATACCTTAGACAAGCTAATGAAGGTCACCCTATCGTAAAGGTATCTTGAGTGTGAGAATGTGAGCATGTAGGCGATTATATGTTGTGCTTTCACCATAATATGTTATACTCTCATCCAGTTGTTTCTGCATTGTATTAATCAATGGGCTAAGGTCTTAAATAAGTATTTAATATTGACGGACAGATCCATAACAACACTATCTACTGGATCTGCCTACCCACGCATATTCTACAAAATATCCTATCTGTGTCTAATGTTTAGAATCTAAGCATGATTATTAATCAACTATACTCCATCACAATAATGTAATTTCATTAAATCAGGAAGATGTCAAACAAATACCCATTTAATCATTCACTGCTACAAAACAACATTGGATGAAAAGTCAAGATTCACGACATAAACTGACGGTGAATAGTAATCACAGTTTGTGCCTTTTTGCCAAGAATGTGTACATACTGTGTGTAGCGTGTTTATTTAGAACATGCCACTCACAATCACACGCATACCCAGCTGCACATACGTCACGCATACATGTGTGTGAACGTGTGAAACCTGTCTGTAGAGTGATCTGGCATCCAAACATTCATCACTGTGACAGGGGAGCCCATGTCCCTATGTACGCCATGAAGTCCCAGTCTCCTGAGAAATCAACATGACCTCAAATGGGCACTCTCAACCACAACTACACACACACGCACACATACAATGAAAACAAGTACACACACAAAGCACACTCACATTATCTTACAAGCTTGGGCCTAAATCCTGGGAGAGAAGGACTATAATACAAAGGGTCCTATTGAACAATATCATAGAGAGGATATTAGCAGTCCATTTCCTAGTTGGTCATTGTTTTTCAGGCAAAATGGAGTGGCTGAGGGCGAAAAAAAAAAAGATTACCAAAGTTCAAGGTTTCTTTGAATCCTCAGGGGAGGCAGTGTGCCGAAGGCCTGAGATTACATTTCAGTCCAACCTTAACGTCAAACCTCTCCAGACGGAACAGGAAATTGTGTCGCTGTCACAGAAACGCAAAAGAGAAATGTAAATGCCCTCCTCCTCTCATATGCACCCTGGGATCTCCCTCAGGGGACCCCTCTCTTGGTGTCCATCTTGTGTCAAATACCACTTTTTTTAACACTGAATTTGTATTGGGGGTTTTGCTTCCCTCCATGCATCATCTTTGGTTACTAAGCAATGCTGCAGTGCCTGGCGTTGCATAGCGATGCATACCAAAACAGACAGGGCTAGAAGAAACTAAAACTAAAAGTGTGAGGGAAGATGTCGAATCATCCAGTAAGCAAATACACAATGGAATGAGTACATGAGTTAGAAAAACCTCAGGATTCATATGTCACATTCTAAACTTTCGTTAAGCTGTCAGTTTCATTTCAGCAAATGGATGAAGCTAAAACAAACAAATCACTGAGGAAATATGCTGCCGAGAGTTCCCTTTGACTTGAATCCCTATCCCGAAGTACTGCAGATGTCAACTGTTGTACAGAACGAAAAGAAACTAGACAAATTAATACCCAGACACAAGAGTAACTACCATGTCAACATTTTACCTGCCAGTTAACTGTCACAAACCCTTAACAATTATTTGACAATGCCTTTAGTTAGCAAAGATGAAAAATATTCCCCTGCTTTTATCCCTTGGCTGGACCAAAGTCCGAAACTAAATGGCTTCTTTTCTTCATCACAAAGGATGCCTTTTATAACGTATAGTCATCATGGGCGATAGATGTTTCTATTTGAAGGTGTGATTCATCAGAGTTAACACACTTCAGATTGTAGCCCATCACTGAAATGATTGCAGTTAAGAACAGACACACTTGTCGTTGTATGATTCAAGGAGGGTCTGTAAGGGGGCTAGAGGTGGGGACAGGGGTGACCGAAACGTCCGGCCAACACACCTCCAGGTGTGACCATACGAACCAGGGTTTTGACTGAGGTGCTTCCAGGCCGGCCTTAGGAGCGATTTATCAATGCAAAGTTAATAACATCCATTTGAATCTAACTAAAAATCAATATTTCATTACCAAATTGTTAGCGGGAATGAAGAAGGATTGCGGAAGTCGGGGCGGGTGCGTTGGAAAGGAGGCGTCAGGAGGTTCGATGGGAAGACTGGATGATTCATGGGACCATCAGGCCAAGAGAGGGAGGAAGAGGGGGCGAAGGAGGGCCAAGGAAGATGGGCGCTGGAAAAACATGGAGAGGGCTCACTCCCCGGTGACCTTGGCAGGGAGGGAAAAATATATATAAGAAAATGAAAGCAACTGTCAACTCCCCACAGGCCAGGATCAGCCCATAAATCACACAGGAGACCACGGGGTGGGAGGGGGACCAGAGAGGGGAGAGGGTTAACCCTTACACCCTTACACTGTCCTTTCTTCACATCTACTGGACAGAGAGCAGTCACGTAGTCTTAGATCTGTGAAACTGGATTTACCCATATTAGGATATTCAATTGAAACATAAAGGCAATGTTCCCACATTCGCGGAGACTGCATTCAGATTACACTCTGCATATGTCAGCTCAATCGGAAATTACTTTTACATTTCAATCACTATAATGCAGATCTTCTGCTATACGTACTGAATATAGCCCTAAACCTATTGAGTCTACCAATTCCTGTATTCATGCTACTGCATTAGTTAATGTCAATCCATGTGCCCTTATTGTAATGCGTTAACAGAGAAGGTATTAAGATGTCTATAAATTAAGTGTACTTCAAATAGTCTGATAGGCTTTTTTCATGGCAGGCCACTCAATGACCATAGAAGATAAGGCCCTGTTTGCCTAATAGGTTTTTGCCCCTTATCCAGTAACATCAATTCAAGTTGGGAATTATATTATTGGGCTGGAGCCTTAATGGAAAGACCTAAGGAGCTGCAAGTAAAATCAGCCTTGAAGGTTATGGCTACAAAATGTGTAGAAAAAGATCTGGCAATATCCTCTCTTCCTCTTCACACAGATGACATATGATCCTATTAAAGAAAGAGCAGTTGGTTGAATAAGTAACAGTTGTAATGAAATACATGAATGTCATATGTTCAACTATTTATAATTGTTTTGTAATCTCGCCCACCAAACCTTATGGATTCATAATATCCACAATTAAAAAACGGGAAAGAAACAAAACAAATTATGATTAAAACTGACATATCTTTCAGCTCTAAACCTAATTGACAATTTCCGCTTATGGGTTCTGAACGTCTGTAAAGTGGTGATTTCCATCAAGCGCCTGATGCAAATAGATTTGGGCATGAGGAACAAATGTTGAAGGATGTTCCAGCAGAACATGTTTTTCAGGCAGAATGCCTATGATGTGAAGTCCAATAGGACAGTAGGTAGTGGCTAGATATAGTACAATGTGATTGGTTCATATGTTCTTTAAACCCCACCCCCACCACCTCAAGGTTAGTACATCTCACAACATATTCAGCCTCAGCTTAATAAAAGCGAATGTTTCCAATGAGCCATTTGGTTTTTGTTTATTGCCTCGCCACCCGCTGCTCTCCTCAGCTAAGAGAAAGTCAGATTTGGGTTTCGACAGTGCTCCAGATTGTGAGCGCAACAGGTGACAATTAAGACATAATAGCATAAATTGTCTGCCGTCACATTTACTTATCATTCTTGCTTGTCACACGACTAGAAAAAATGGAGGGAATTTGAACCACTTACCTAGAATCACCCCAAAGGCACAAGTTACAGTGCATGTACATAACACTGATGTGCTCTGCTCCCACCCCCACAGACTGCATTGACCTGTGATGTATAGTTATAGGTGGGCTCCATCTGTAAAACTTGGGGATTTGTTTCTCAGTTTTGAAAAACATACTGACTTCCTTCACCCCACTTATCTTTTCACATTTCAAACAATACAAAAATGTCATGCGCACAATAAATAATAACAATAAACAACTGTTAACACGCTCAAATAATTAGTTATGCTTGCTTGACGTTTGCATCTTTAATAATTCATGCATTTGTCTTAATTACCAACAACAGTATTTTGGCCTTGTTATTCTTTTTTCAACAAAAAAATAGAAAAAGCAATTATGCTATAAATATTAATTTCATACCCTTATTAAGAATCCAGACAAAGGGCCAAATAGAGTCTTAACTGTATTTTCCTAGGAATTAAACAGAGTAATAAATCTTTCTCCGCCTGGACAGGTATCTATGTGGCAAGACATCTTTATCTGTGGTTTTTGAATAAAATATAGCCACTACTTAATATCCTCCTGAACATGATCACATTTAGAGAAACATTTATGCTGTCAATGGGTCCCGATGATTAATGTAATAATTATGATAATGTTATTAAGCAGAATTTTAAATGCAATCACATTAATCATGGAATGTCCCCTTTGTGCCATTGAGACGTATTCTCTCTTCACTGGAGCTCTCAAAAGAAACAAACAAAAGACTAAACAATGGGGCAATGTGTAAAATGCATGTGTCTTGAGAAAGTGGCCATACACAGTCTCAGACAGCCCTTGCTAGGTATTTTGAGGCCTACCATTTTGTCACGGGAGAGTAATAATTTGATGTTAACACCAAACAACCTCTATGTGCAGTCTTAGGCGGCCATTTTGAGGACTTTGACGATCAGAGGGGAAGTTTATTTTCTCTTTTTTTTTGCTGGATGATTAAAAGACAAATGAATGACACTGCTCAACACCCCAAATCAGCCCTCTGCATTAATATTTCAAACTGATGGCAGCTGTGTATCAAAACAACGTGGAAGTAAGTAGGGAGCGAGCAGGGAGGAAGGGAATGAGGTTCATAGCAATCTAGACATATTTTTTTATTGAACACTGACAGTTTGGGTTAGATTTTTCACACACATTTTTCAGCACAAATTGATTTAATATTCAATACATGTTAAACATTACAAGCTAAACAAAAGTGTAATAATACATTTAAGCTAAAATAAATAGATTAGAACTGAAAAAAATGATTCAGGGTTGAAACGAGTCTATCTTAAGGTCAGGAATTAACTTCATCGGTCTTATCAGCGCATTGTTGGATAATGGCCATGAAACATGTGGGCTGTCAGTGACACTCTCAATTGGAAATGCCCATATTAGGCAATATGCAAATGCTGTTGATGGGGTGTAAATTCTGAGACGTGACAGCAAAACATCACAGGCCGATGATTAAAAAGTGAATGTAAAACGAGGACGTTGGTTGGGCAGAGATTGCAATGAGGGCATATAGTCAGAGAAAACAAGCACATCCCTCCTGTGTAAGGAACATTCCATGGCAACCTCGCCGACTGATGTCGATAGCTGTCAGTCTTTAACAGCCTGCCGCATTAGTATATGCTCACCACAGCAAATTCAACAACCAGTATAGGCATTGACTTTCCCATCTCTGACTGTCCTGTGTTCCACTCATACACTACTTTCTTAGAAAAAAAGGTGCTATCTAGAACCTAAAACGGTTCTTCGGCTGTTGCCATAGAAGAACCCTTTGAATAATTATTCTTGAGTTCCAGGTAGAAGCCTTTTGGTGGCAGGTATAACCCTATTGGGTTCCATGGAAATCCATTCCTCCAGAGGGTTCTACATGGAACCTAAAAGAGTTCTACCTGGAACCAAATTATTTGGATTATATATATACAGCGGGTGAAATAAGTATTGAACACGTCACCATTTTTCTCAGTAAATATATTTCCAAAGGTGCTATTGACATGACATTTTCACCAGATGTTGGTAACAACCCAAGTAATCCATACATACAAAGAAACCAAATTCAAATAAGTTCAGAAATTAAGCTATGTGTAATAATGTGAAACACACAGTATTGAACACACTTACTGATATTTATTTAATACTTTGTACAAAAGCCTTTGTTGGTAATGACAGCTTCAAGACGCCTCCTGTATGGAGAAACTAGTCACATGCATTGCTCTGGTGTGATTTTGGCCCATTATTCCACACAAACAGTCTTCAAATATTGAAGGTTCCGTGGGCCTCTTCTATGAATCTTGATCTTCAGTTCTTTCCATAGATTTTCAATGGGATTTAAGTCAGGTGATTGGCTGGGCCATTCTAGCAACTTTATTTTCTTTCTTTGAAACCAATTGAGAGTTTCCTTGGCTGTGTGTTTGGGATCATTGTCTTGCTGAAATGTCCACCCTCGTTTCATCTTCATCATCCTGGTAGATGGCAGCAGATTTTTGTCAAGAATGTAAATTTGCCCATTCATCCTTCCTTCAATTATGTGAAGTTTGCCAGTACCATTTGCTGAAAAGCAGCCCCACACCATGATTTTCCCACCTCCAAATTTCACTGTTGGTATGGTGTTTTTAGGGTGATGTGCAGTGCCATTTCTCCTCCAAACATGGTGTGTATTATGACATCCAAACAGTTCAATTTTGCTCTCATCTGACCACACTATATTCTCCCAGTATTTCACTGGCTTTTCCAAATGTTGTGCAGCAAACTTTAAACGAGCTTCAACATGCTTTTTTTTCAGCAATGGAGTCTTGCGTGGTGAGCGTGCATACAGTCCATGGCGGTGGAGTGCATTACTTACTGTTTTCTTTGAGACAACAGTACCTGCTAATTGCAGGTCTTTTTGAAGCTCTCCACAAGTGGTCCTTGGCTCTTGGACAACTCTTCTGATTATTATTTTCACTCCTCTGTCATAAATCTTGCGAGGAGCACCTGGTCGAAGCAAATTTATGGTGAAATGATTGTCTTTCCACTTCCATATTATGGCCCCAACAGTGCTCACTGGAACATTCAGAAGATAGAAATGCGCCTATAACCAATGCCATCATTATGTTTTGCAACAATTAGGTTGCGAAGGTCTTGAGACAGCTCTTTGCTTTTACCCATCATGAGATGTGTCTTGTGTGACACCTTGGCAATGAGACCTTTTTGTAGGCCATCAGTTGGGACTGAACCAGCTGATATTAATTTGCACTGACAGGGGGCTGGATTGCTTTTTAATTACTGATAGTTTTCAGCTTTTGTCTTGGCTTTCCATGCCTTTTTGCACCTCCCTTTCTTCATGTGTTCAATACTTTTTCCCTGTGTCATTTCATATTATTACACATAACTTCATTTCTGAACTTATTTGTTTTGGTTTCTTTGTAAGTAAGAAAATTAAAACCATTCCCTCCAGCTGGAGCTACACCAGGCTGAGTCATGTCTTAAGAGAGAGAGAACGTGTAAAGGACACGGTACAATGTAAATTAAAGATCTCAGTTGACTCTAGTATCTGTTTTAAAAACAGATACAAGCGACGAAGCGCAAAAACATATAAAAACTATATACAAATAAAGAGGGAAGCATCCCCAACTGAGATGCAAGCAAAATATTTTTTAGAGCAAAGCATAATAACTCTTACTCTGTGCTACCTGAGATTTGTGACCATTGAACCAGAGTAAACCAAACATGCATAAAGTGCATAGAGTCTGCTAACTAGCCTGCTGACAACACCAGCTAACCAACCATTTGTTCCACACCATGAGGTACAACAGCCGCTTTCACGTTTTTGTTGATGAAATCGGCCGCTAGAGCCGGGTCCTGGAATCTGTGCGCAGAGCCATCCGGTAAAGTCAGTCTCAGAACCGCAGGGTAGATGAGGCCAAACCTCACGCCCGGGCAGGCACATAGCTGGTGCTTCACAGTTCTGAAGCTAGCCCGCTTCTTAGCCACAGCCGTGGTGTAGTCTGCAAATATCAAGACTCTTTTACCCTTGTAGAGGAGAGGAGATGCTTCTCCCGATCTTCTCAGTATGTCATTGCGGACGTGAAAGAAATGCACCCTGATGACAAATGGTCGCGGGGGTCCTCCATCCCGGGGTTGGCTACAAAGGGTGCGGTGGGAACGGTCTAGCAGCGGCTTCTCCTCCAGGCCGAGCAGCTCCTGAAGCAGCTGAGCCATGAACTCAGTCGGTCTTGAGCCCTCCACTCCCTACGGTATTCCCAGAAGACGAATGTTGTTCCTCCGCATTCTACTTTGCATATCTTCGCATCTGTTGTCGAGGTATGCCACCCTAGTCGTTAATGAGCCAACATTACCCTCTAGCTCGCTAATGCGAGTGCTGGGGTCTGTAGCACCGCGCTCCAGCTCCGATAAGGTCACTCCGTGTGCGTCGAAATTATCCTGTATATTCTCGATAGATTTTTTAAGCTCGTCTTTGACCATTGATATCTCTGACCTGAGATTGGTAGAGAGAGTGTCAATTTTACCGAAAATATTGGTTTTGAGGGTGCCCATCATGGATTGTAGCAGCTCCACATTCAGTGTTCCCGTGGGGCTGACATTAGCCGCAGCATCCGGTGGCGGGGGTGAATCAGGAGAGCGTGCGGTCTTGCAGACTCCGTTTTTGGCCAGGTAGACAATACAAAATTCAATTTCTCAGACTTGATCTGAAATGTTTAGAGATCTCTTTAGACGCCTGACCAAATAGAAAAATATACACTTTTGCAAGGTTAAATATATACATTTGGTCACTAACTCAGGAGCGATAGGGAAACGCGTTCTACATCCTTGGCTTCCAACAGTGCCCCCCCTTGGAATAATTTCTTCGGTATCGTTATCAAAACCTCACAATCCAGAGTGAGATTACGTTGAAAAGGTTACACACAGTTTGTGGTTTGGAGAGGACCAAATAATAAATAAACAATCACAGGAATATATAAATAAATAATGAATGGCATTTAAAGAGGGAATGTGTGTGTTGGGTTTGAAAATGTCACAAAAGCAGATTTATAGTCTGTTTTCTGAGTACATTATTTGAGCTTGACAGTGTTAATCATTCACGCTTTCCCGTCTCCCTCTTCCTTCCCGTCATGGATTATTGAAATATAAAAATAAGTGAGAGAAGGGCCCCCCGAAGCAGTATCCAAATGTCAGGTTTGTACTTACAGCCCTATGCTGCTAGACAGGGTCAAGGGCTTCAATTATTTGTATACGTACACCCAGGCACTACATGAAAGGTTTTGTCACCCCCTGGCTATTTACTCCCGCTTTTGAATGGGACTGATACTCAGCTCAATAGCCAGTGTCACTGATATGGAACTGACATAGCATTTGGAGGCAGAGGGAGAAAGAGGGGGAGTCATACGAGACTGCCAGACTGGGACAGGGGATGGGAGGGGGGGACGGGAGGGAGGGACAGGAGGGGAAGACGGGGGGGGTGGGGGGGGGGGGGGGGGGGAGTAGTGGAGAAAGTGTGTTTTGGGCTTTAAGTCAGTGGGCATGTATGAACAAGATGATTATACATGTGGTGGCCCTATAGGTTGTAATGTAGCACTGGATGAACATGTCTTTCAAGGCCTTAGTTTCAATCCTTGGGAGATGAAAGTCAAGACAAGGGCATTCAGGGTATTACGGTCCAGTGAATGTACATACTGTATAATCAAAGGCAATCACATGACCAATCTTGTATACAACAGTACCTTAGGTCTTGTGACCAAATCTGTTATAGTTCAAAATTATAAATAAACATTAATTAAGAAGCACTCTTTTTACACAGCCAGACAGAGGAGTGCCATGACAGAGATTGAAATGGGAAATCTGATATGACTAATATATAATCTGGGGATAATTATGATGATCTATTGGCTTTTATGCTAAACTGAGTTCAAAATGATTGCATAGGAAGAGGTGACATTAATGGCTGGCCTCAACTCTGATCTAGCTGTGGAAGGTTGAACCGTATGCCCACCTCAGCCCACCAATAGTTTGTGTAAAAATCTGAGTTATTGAGAGTGATATGAAATTTCTAAATGTCATTAATTGACACCTTTTTCCTCTGAGCTGTCAGGAAGGAGACAGAAAGGTCACAGCTCTGGGGTGATATATATATATATGATCCACCCCCAACATTGTGAATTATGGCTGTCGTTAACACGAGGGAATGGATGGTGGAGTCGACTGAAAGCCTCTATTGATCCACTTCCTGCACAGGAAAATCAGGGGCCTAAATATGGTGCCCTCCAAAAGGGTCTCCCAGGCTTTAATGAAGGGACTGATGTACTACATTCCAAAACAGAGGTTCTGGTTTACTCTTTGCCAAATCATTTATCCAATGAAATACTGTTCACAACAAATGCCTAAACTAAAGGCAGTATTTACAGCAGTAGCGTAGCTAGACATTTCTTGGTGGGTGGGCCTGAAAAAATGTCCTACAATTCTACATGAGGCTGAGAGAACATTTAGATATTTTAAAGCTAATTTCCTGCATTTCTACACGTTTTGCCAAGGGGCTGAAAGAAACTGCAGCATTTTTAAAGCTAAATAGTGCTAGAATATTGGTGTGTTGACTGTGATAAAGGCACTGGATTATGAGCTGTCTTGTTTGCTAAAGGAACAAATGAAGCAGGCAATGGCATGGTACATATAGCCATAGAAGCACAGTGACATATGCCTCAATGCGGTCGTACAGTATGTGTGGCTTATTGGGGGCATGGCTTTCAGTTAGTTATTTTTGGCCACACATCCCGAGAGTGAATGTCATTCCAGTTAATCTGAATGTCATTCCAGTGCACTGGATTAGCACTGCTTGCTATGAATTATATCTGATGGTGTTCGCATGTTTAGGTAAAAATTCAAATAATGTCCCATTTGGAACACTGACAAGTAGCCTAAATAAGTTCAGGAGTAAAATCAAATCATATGATAGTAGTAGCATTAATGACTACCTCATCTCTGTACCCCACACATACAATTATCTGTAAGGTCCTTCAGAGCAGATTCAACCACAAAGACCAGGGAGGTCTTCCAATGCCTCGCATACATGTTTTCACTTTGTCATTATGGGGTATTGTGTGTAGATGGGTGAGAGAAAAAAATCTATTTAATCCATTTTGAATTCAGGCTGTGGAGTAAGTCAAGGGGTATGGATACTTTCTGAAGGCACTGTATATATACAGTATATACACTACATTGCCAAAAGTATCTTGACACTTCCTCGTCAAACATCTCATTCCAAAATCATGGGCATTAATATGGAGTTGGTCCCCCCTTTGCTGCTATAACAGCCTCCACTCTTCTGGGAAGGCTTTCCACTAGATGTTGGAACATTGCTGTGGGGACTTGCTTCAATTCAGCCACAAGAGAATTAGTGCTTTATACCACTCCAGCCGACGCTGGCATTGCACGTGGTGACCTTAGGCTTGTGTGCTTCTGCTCGGGCATGGAAACCCATTTCATGGAGCTCCCGACGAAGAGTTGTTGTGCGGACGTTGCTTCCAGAGGCGGTTTGAAACACGGTAGTGAGTGTTGCAACCGAGGACAGACATTTTTTGCATTACGTGCAAGAGCTCTGCGGTCCCGTTCTGTGAGCCACTTCGCTAAGTCGTTGTTGCTCCTAGACGTTTCCACTTAACAATAACAACACTTACAGTTGACCGGGCAGCTCTAGCAGGGCAGTAATTTGACGAACTGAAATTCACTGATCTCTTCAGTAAGGTCATTCTATTGCCATATTTTCAGGTGTGGCTGAAATAGCCGAATCCACTAAGTTGAAGTGGTGTCCACATACTTTTCGCCATGTGCACACACACTAAGTATAAAAAAGCATTTGTAACACCTTCCCCCCTCCACTTTTGCCTTCAGAACAGCCTCAATTCGTCGCGTCATGGACTCTACAAGATGTCGAAAGGGTTCCACAGGGATGCTGGCCCATGTTGACGCCAATGCTTCCCACCGTTGTGTCAAGTTGGCTGGATGTCCTCTGGTTGGTGGACCATTCTTGGTACACACGGGAAACTGTTGAGCGTGAAAACACAAACCGGTGCTCCTGGCACCTACCATACCCCGTTCAAAGGCACTTCAATGTTTTGTCTTGCCCATTCACCCTCTGAATGGCACACTTACATAATGCATGTCTCAATTGTCTGAAGGCTTAAAAATCCTTCTTTAACCTGTTTCCTCCCCTTCATCTACACTGATTGAAGTGGATTTAACAAGTGACATCAATGTGTCATGGAAAGAGTTTTGTGTACTCAGTGTATATATTTTTTGTTGTTGCTCAATTAGATTGTGTGCCTACGTGTCTGATTTGCATATTTGGTTTTGGCTTCTGTCAATATCTCTCAGCAGATGAATGGAAACAGAAATAAGAGGAAGCACCATTTAGGTTGGCACTGGTTCTTGTGATGTGAAAATTAAATATTCAGAGCAACATTGCAGCCATGCTGGAGGAATCTCAACTCCATGGGACCACCTCGCATGCGCTTCAGTCTCTGACAGGTCCAGGGTAGAGACGGTTCATTTTTGACTGAATATTATGGTGCATAACCACTTGGCATATAAGTTGAAAAATGGCTTCCTGCATCGGCCGTCAGCAGTGGTGTTTTCATCATCAGTGAGCATGGAGGAAGGGGGAGAAATTTCAATTTTTTCAGTCTACTTCCTGACTTGGTGTTGCTTGTCTCATGTTTAAGCAGTGCAGGGGAGTGGAGTGCATCCCCCAGCATGTTCCATGTGCAGCATCATGTCCACAGGGGAGCCTGAGATCTTTATCTGGAACAGAGAGGGAGGGATGGATGGATGAATAATCAGTAGAATTGAGTGGTTGTCCAGAACTCCCATGAACTGTGGTATTCCCTGAATGACAGGAAATAATTACCCACAAAAATGTATATATTTATTTTTGCGTTGGGAAGTGGAAAATCACCCCAGCTCTCTGCTAACGACATTATTATCAACATCCACTATGTGTGGTGTTTTAATCAAATCCACTACTGCTCCTTAAACTCATCAGCATACGAAGAATGAGACTGAAGAAAGTGATGCATTTTTTAAATGGTGGAAATAAAAAGAAACAGAATAGAAACAGTCCGTGTCACATACGTCCTAAATAGTAGGCTGTTTGAGTTTGTGAAAAAAATGTTTAATAGTATTTAATAGTAAATCCTTTCCTGCAGTCAAATGAACAAATTGCCCTCTAGTGGCCTCATGGGTGGAATGCTATTTATATTTTTCATCATTTCATAATTTTGGGATGAATATATACTCTACGGTGCTTTAGGAAAGTATTCAGACTGCTTCACTTTTTCCACATTTTGTTACTATCACGTTTCAGGGCAAGGCTCAGGCGCAGACAACGTCGGAATAACAATGTTCATTACACCAACAGGCGCAGGTGGGAAGGATGGTCTCGGGTTCCTGGGTGATAGCTGTGGGGTTATAGCGGCGAGAAAGGGCTCCGGCTTGACGTTCTTGGAACCTGGCCGGTAGGAGAGGGAAAAGTAGAACCGAGTGAATAGCAGAGCCCATCTCACTTGCCTGGAGTTGAGGCGCTTGGCGGTGCGGAGATACTCCAGGTTCTTGTGGTCCACACAATGAAAGGATGTTCATTGAAAGGATGTTCAAGTGCCTCCATTCCTCCAACGCCATCTTCACAGCGAGAAGCTCCCGATTCCCCACATCATAGTTCCTCTCCGTGGCGTTGAGGCGGTAGGAGAAGAAGGCGCATGGATGAAGCTTAAGGTCTAGGGCAGAATGTTGGGACAGGACAGCCCCCACTCCGACATCCGAAGCACATCAAAAAAATGTCAAAGTGGATTTACTTCTCCTTCTCCTCTTATTGAAAAGTGTTTTTTGTTCTCTTTGCCTTCGTCAGAGCTTTTATACAAAATACAAAACGTTAAATGTTTTTCTTAATGTGTTGGTACTGTGGCTGCGTTTTTTTATGTCATTATAATCAGACCTTTGATTTGAACATATGGATTGTTTTAGTTTGTAGACTAGGCTACCTATTTAATTATTTAATTAATGGATAAAGTCTTAGCAGTCAATCTGATCTCGTTCCCAATCATCACTGCTCTAGTCCATTATGTTGCTGTCCAGAGGTTCTGAATTTGCTACGCACCCGACTCTCCACGTTTTTCTGTGCAATAGCCTTTCGATTTGAACATTTGAAAAGTTTTGATGTGTGTACTAGGCTATTGGATTTAATGTATATACTGTATGTTACAACACTTTGGTTTCACTAATAAATATGTTGAAATGGAACCAAATGATCTGTTTCTGTCTTTAGTCCTTTTTAAATAGGATAGATGGTCTACTACGGTATAGGTCTAATGTGACAAAATTGGAAATTAGCTATTATCAGGTTATTGTGATGCATGCCTGTTGAATTTGGAAAAATCCACACCCACTCGGCCCCGCCCCACCTACTCAGCCAGTCAGGAGCCTCTACAGCGTGGCGGTCGTGGCATACTGTATACTTTTTACTACGTGCGTGCTAAATAGTATGTGAGGATGTGTACATAGTATGCAGTTTAAGTATGTAGTACGCTAGTATGGGTATTCGGACACGGTCACTGAAACATCTATTATCTTGCTCAAAATCATGGCAAAAGAGTTGAGTGAATGATTTGAAGACAATCAACTCTCTAAGACCTAAGCTGCTCCAAAATGGCTGCTGTAGGACTGTCGTCACAGACATGGGTTCCAGTATCCCAGATCATATCCTGTACTGTAGGCAGATCACTAACGAGTTCATGATGTGGAGAGATTAGACATAGAGAGGGGAGGTCGCCAATGGAGTCACTCATGTATTTTCAAAGGCTTGCCAAATGGAGGGAAACCAATCTAAACAACAGTTTATGTTAAACCCTAAATCTCATTAGAGCTGCGAAGGAAGAAAATGTTTGACAGGGGGAATGTTGAATTACTTCCTGTACAGTAACATATAGCTTTCATGTGGTTCTCAACCTAATTATGGTGAAACATTTCAGACCGTTAGAAACAACATAAAAACCTGAGACACACAATAAGTAATATATAGCAGGACCAAAAGTGTTTAAAAAAACTGTGACGACTACAGTATGTCTATATTTTTCCTCAGCAGACTAGCTTTACATTTCATTACCTTCTAAATCAGTGCTATGATCCTTGTGCTAGTTTTCTTGAGCTAGTTTCACATCACTGTTACAGTGTTATTTGCTAACAGTGGCAAATGGGCTAATCCTGTTGGTGAGTGATCATGATTCTTCACTGGACATAATGGCAGTCAAGCAATGTTGAGTTGCCAGAGCCTGTGCTTGGACCTTTATCTTGGATTGCAGTGCCTCCAAAACACAATGAACTCAAAATCTAGTTTGCAACACTCGACATGGATTAAGCAATCATATGCAATGAACTATGTCCTTACAGATCATCTTGAATAAGAAAAATAGCAGGGTGCGGGAGCTCTCAGGACATCAAGTTCACACTGCTACAGAGAGGGCAATATGCCTGATCAGGGTGATTGGTCTCCAGCAAATAACTCACTACAAGATTAGAAGGGTAATTCCTGGTCCAGAACAGAGGCTAGAAGTGCTAATCAATGGAAGTGCCTACATGACGAGAGGAGATTTTGGCTGGTTGACCACTAATGTAGGGGGAGCTGGGTGTTAAAGGGGGATGGTTGGGGAGCGTGTTTTCAGCGCTTGACAGTTTGAACTCTTTTCAAACGTAATGTGTGATTAATGAGGGTTTT
The DNA here is from genome assembly GCA_023634145.1 of Thymallus thymallus. Lineage (NCBI taxonomy): Eukaryota > Metazoa > Chordata > Actinopteri > Salmoniformes > Salmonidae > Thymallus > Thymallus thymallus. The sequence goes on from CM042381.1 coordinate 7,008,777, forward strand.
TATGGTGCGAGGGAGCGGGGGCTGTGAGTCATGGGGCTGAAAGTATTGACATCTCCATTATTTACTGACTGATCGGAGCAGCCAAAGGCCCCTGATTAGAAAACAATAAATGCTGTTATTGGTTATCCGGGCCTAACCAGGATACTGCAAATGCATGTCCAAGCTTTTCTAATTACTGTGGCCATTGCACAATGGACAGTGATAAACCAATAGCAATGCTCAATTCCCGGGGGGGGGGGGGGGGGGGCTATCCATGTGGCGGATAACACTGAAGTATACACATGTGGAGCTACAAAGTGAACATCAAACAAACTTGATAATATCCTTCACCTCTCATTGGTGATTCACATAACTCTACATGGTTCTTGCAACTACATTGGTAAAGCAAAATCTGCAACGTGGACATTCCATTGTGAAAGAAAACAGTGAAAAACCTTCCTATTACTAATGTACAACCATTTATGTATGCTTTGGCCTGTGTTCTAACAAATGACATGTTAGGATATTTGACATAGGAAATCATTTTAAGAGCTTCTCATGAAGAGTAAATGGTGTTTCATTCTCACATTCCTTCTCTGACATTTCAAGTTACAGAAAAAGGCTTGGCTGTTTAATGAGAATAAACCCTCACATCGAGAATGAAATATTAAAGTTTAATTTTAAATATTATGACGGCTGCCTTTGCTCCTGATTAAAATGAAAAGCTTTCGAGCACACAAGGCAATTTCACATTACAGTTAAATGAGTTAAAGTATTTACAAAACTTTTTTCCTTATCAATATTCACTTTTATATGGAGGTCACATGTAACAGACAATTATGCATTTTTTTAAAATTATTAATATTTTTTTCTCTTTAGCATCATAGTCACATGATGCGCACATCTGCACATGTACAGGAAGTGCATTGTTTTTTGAGATGGAGCTGTTTTGTAATTAATGATAACATGGTTTAATTTAATCCAAGGTCATGATTAAGATCTACACTTTCCTCAAACCTTATTGTCCGTGCATGTGTGTTTGTGTGTGTGTGTATGTGTGTAGATAGTTAACCCTGTTCACAGCTAGGTAGGACCATGTAGCTGTGAACAGAGACTTTTCATGGCGAATTAATGTCAGGCCCGTGCCTCCGAAATAGCGTCTCTCCACCCACTGTGGATTTACGTGTCACTTTATGTGAAGTGACGACTGCACTTGTTATTGGTCCGTGAACTACAAGGCCAGGTTGCATCCGATCGTCAAAATTTGAAAAAATTTAATCAAATTTCAAGGCGCTAATGGAACATAGAAAATTATGTCAGAAAACATGTAAATCCATAATCAAATGCAATCTTAATTAAATTATAATGACAATCATTGGTACAGTGTTTGTCATACTCAAAAATATGATTTGTTGGAAAAAAAAAACAGGAACATACTACAATTGTCTCAACAATCGAATATGGATCTGTTGGCTTTCAATTATATAATGTTATGAAGTACAACATATTTGTTGAACGAAGGTCCTTCAAAGTTCCTCTATAAACTAAATGAAGTTGACTCTCTTCAGGACAGATGAGTGTAAATAACCTGTCTCCCTCTTTAAAGTGCATCTCAATGTCAGTCGCTCTTGAGACGCCTCCAAAGTTCATCATTTTGTGACATCAACAGCCAGGAGTGTCTCTTCTTTGTGGCTCCTTAAACAAAATATCGTCTCACCATAAAATTGATGACACCGCTGAGTTGTGTTCACTTTCTTCTTATATCTTCAAAGGGATTTCTCTTCAGTGTATATATATTTTTTTGTGTGGGCTACAGGAAAAAAAAATGAGGTAATTGCTTTCTAAAATATGAATAAATAAAGGTATAAATCAGGCGCTGGTGAGATCTTAGGGAGATTAACTCACAGGGGTCTTTTACAGGCTATTGTAGAGGAAGTCTGGACGTTAGACAAATGGCCGCTTGGCTTGTCATGGACCAGCGTTTCTCATTTTGGAGATGTATTCCGTATTCTCCAGGCTTGTTTGAGTAGCCAGGACAGATAAGAGGCAGAAGGTTTACACATTGAAACATATTGAAAGCACAATCTATTACAGTGAGTGAGGAACAAACATCAGATTAGGCTATCGACTCACTCACCGGTCCATAGGTGAAACAGGATCATCATGATGCGTCATCAACCACACAGGTACTGTATATCAATGTTTTTTTTCTCTCCAAGTGACCAAATTTCAATTTCAAGAAATGTCATGATCATGATCTCAAAAATGTCAGATGTTGCTTCAGCACATCACTATGGCAAGTGTTTTCATCTTTCTCCTTGTTCTCTTGTATGGGTTGAATGTCATAATGACCTAGTGGCATATCAGACTGATAGCTATTCTCGTGCTATTCTACGCATTTAGCAATGAGGATGAGAGAATTTAGCATTTTCAAATGAATTTCCTGCAATTCTACATATATTTCTGTAGTTGGGTAATATTTCATATATATGCATATTATATACACCTCACATGCGACGCATAATAAACCTATTCAAATGTTCATCTGACTCCATTAAACAAGTTTTATGTGTTTAGCTGACTAAGATCAAGGAATGGTCATGAGAAGCGAATATCAAAGCAAGTAGATGTATTATCATTGTAAAATGAATAGATTCACATACAGTACAAGTCATAAAGCTTAAGTTACAAGGAAATATTGACATTAACAAAACATGATTCTAGGCATATACTGTAGATCATCTAACTGACTTACAAGACAAAGTATGAACAAAGAAATGCCTACAAGGCCAAAGGTCTAGAAACCTAGGAAATGAGAAATGATCATACAACCTTCCTCCACGGACTGGATACAGGATAAGAGACCGAAAAAAGGCATTTCATACCATTTATAAATTTGTAACTCTTCCAAACCAAAACCTATCACCATTGACCAATCAAACGATACCAAGTTTACAGTAACCAATATCCACAGGGTGTCACAGCATCTAGGGCAGTGGTCTCCAACCTTTTCTAGCGTGAGAGATACTGAATAATTACATCCATATAGATGGCATCAGAGTTATACTCAGAGGACAAGTTTCAGATAGACACCAGACATGGATACTATAGTATTATTATATGACACATTCAATAGCCAGTCCTCTGGATACTGTAGAGAGAGAGATACATTTTGGCCCGTCTGAGGGGTGAAGGACATACTGGCTCTTAGGCGTTGTCTTGAGCTATTTGCCATGCGGTTGGAGGTGACAGAGAGCACATCAATTAGGGCCGAACCTACGTTGCCGTGGGGCAGAGGAAGACATTTGCAGTTTTAGAGCTAATCTTATGCTATTCTACACATTTTGCAAAGAGGCTGTGAGAATTTTGCGTCCAGGGGAGGCCCAACTATTGCAGGTGTGTTTGGTGCACCAGTGTAATGTCCTCTGATGGCATGAGAAAGCACATGCTGGAATCAAATTAATGAAGGTCTCAAATCCAGCACTGATTTCCCTTGAAATTCCAACAGTACTTTTGGCGTGAGGGTAGAAAGGAATGGGACGGACATATTCAGAGGAAGAGAGAAGGAAAAAGGCGTTGGGGGGAGCGGGACAGTACCGGCACTGATTCTGCAGGGGGGACGGCATCAGCTGTGACACAAGGCAGCGCGCACCAGTGCTCTATGCATATGCTCCACACAGGCTGTGTGAGGACTGTGTAAGGGAAGCAGGCTGAGCGTCTGAGGCCCTGCCATCACAACGCTCCATATGGGGAGGCGGGACCATGGTGCTGACGGACCAGCCGCCTCAAATCACCCATCTGCACACTTTGCAGGTGTTTCCAATGATTATATTATTAGCTCTATCCGCTCATCTTAGATTTTTATGGAGGTTTTTAGTACCCCCGGCCTCAATCTGGGTGGGATAAAACGTAAAATATATACATGCCTGCTCCACCATCTGTCTCAGAGAAAGACAAGAAAGGCGTCGTCAAGGAAATGGAGGTTTTATTCAAGTTTTATGAATGCTTAGCTTTTGGTTTCGCTTTTCTGCAGTGTGTATGAGCGTGTGCATGTGCATATGTGTGTTGTGAGGGCAGACATTGAGCAGACATTGTGCACAGATTAATTGGCATAATGTTTGATAACATCTGAAAATAATGAGTACCATCTTCTGTAGACACTCTTGAAACAGGTTGTGCTTACTATTTTAGACCCAAGCCGAGTTGAGCTCTACAAGCATAACAGTAGTATTCTAAAAAAAATATTTGGGGGGTTTCTAGAATTGCCTGGTGTGCATGAAACGTTTGACCAGTGGTGTGTCTATTTGGTGCTCTGTAACAGCCAAACAGTACTAATACAGTACTTTACTGTAACTTTGTCATGTAAAATTACAGTAATTGCTAACAGTGTGTCAGAATGCCATTAAACCCCTATAATGCATTGCTCTTTATTGTACTGTAATATAGACTTCAAGTAGCTAACTGTAAGATTTTTGCTTTAAAGGTACGTCAATTTGTTACAGTGTAGGTACACCTCAGTTATGAGAATCTGAATATTCTGTTCGGATTCCACTGCATCGACCCAGCTCCACTGCTCCAGCCTGCTAATGTGACATCATCAGTAGGCGGGACTGTGGTAGTGCAGTGCAGTCTTCATAGTGGTTTAATCGTAACCATGGCCCTAGTGCTCTCTGTCTATGTGCTAACACATCACACCCACCCACCCAAACTGTATTCTCAAGTGGATGAAGAGAGCTATGGAGCTGGGAGCGCATGCTTGCCTCTTTCAAGTGCCTCACAGAAGGAGATGTGAGGGAAAATTCAGCTTGGGATCCCTTGACAACGAGGAGAACCGCTCTATAATCACAGGGGGAATCTCAGGGGATCGAGTGTTGAGATCTCGGTCTCGCCACAGATGAGACAAGGGCGTCTTATTTGTAAACATACAGTGTATGTTGTTTTATTTCTGTGATGTGTTTTAAATGAGCTTTTCTCTCTCCCTTCATTCAGCTAGCCAGTGGTTTTGTATTCTACTTTGACAGGCCTGCTTCTCAGTGAGGAAGCAGCGGATGTTTGGTAATGGCCATTTAGAGTAATCAATCGGCCTCTTTGAAGTTTGGAGATGAAAGAAGAGTTTGACAGCTAATGTGTGTCTGTCCCGTGACGTGAACAGCATGGCAATGCCATCGCTTTGAAGGCAAAAGGATGGGCACATCAGGTTGAATTTATCCCTCTCTAAAGACATACCTCTGCTGAGTGCTGCCGCAATGGCAAGTGGCAGTTCTCTCTCTCACATACACCTCTCACTCTCTCTCTCTCTTTCTTTCTCTCTCTGTTTCTCTCACCCTGTTTTATATATCTGTCACATCCATGTACCTCCTATGCAGCTTGTGCCAGCTCCTATTCCACGCTTCCGTACAGAAATGTGTTCAGGTAAACATTTCACACTTGCTTATACTGAAGGGAAGTGACAGACGCTGGTAACTGACAGACTAGGATCACAGTGGTATTGATGAAGAAAGCTTTATTTTTGTGCCATTTTGTCTGAATAATAGTTTTGGTTAAAAAGGAAATTCATATCTGAAGATTGGATTGAAGGCCATGAGTGAAATAAACAAACATGTCAATTATCATTTACATATTATTAGGAACATAATTTGTATCCTATTGTCATACTCATGGTTTTAGCTAGGGCTGTAGTCCATCATCTACCATAATAGCTCAGGGTTGTGCATGATTAAAAAAGAAAGCAAAACATTTACAGAAACGGATCATTACCCATAACCACTTGCGCTTTGAACACACACTACGGTGGTCCGTGACCCCCCGCGGAGTAATTTCTGAAAAAGCTGCTCTCCTCCTACAGGAAGTGATCTTTACATCTACAACACTTTTTCCCCCACCAGGGGCCTGTTAAGTTTTTATGTTGCTTTGCGGTGGTGTTTGGTGGTTGGTGTATGTAAGGGTTATGACACTGTTCCTCGTCCCTGCCGAGGAATAGTTTCGGCCCAAGACAGAAGGAAAGACTTTTAGCTTTCTTTCTCTTTCTCTTTCCCATTTTTTACAGAGACAGTTCCTGGGCTACGGTACAGACACATGGGTAGGTTAATGGCGTCTCGTAGCTGCAGCCTAACACATGCTTACATAACCTAAAACACATGCAGTCCTGTCATTTCAGGAGGCCTAAGCCATGCACCCTATGGGAGCTCTGCAACCCCTAATTAAATATGACTACTTTTACAAAAAGTCAAATATCCATTACATCCTCACAGTTTCTACCTTCTTTGTTGTCTATTGATATTATGAATGATGTAATCACTTCAATATGAATCACTCCAGCTAAGGTCACAAAATAAATAAATAGAAAAGAAGAATTACAAAGATTATTTGCATATACACTGAATGTACAAAACATTAGGAACTATTGAGTTGCTCCCCCTTTTGCCCTCAGAACAGCCTCAATGTTGACTCCAATGCATCCAAGTTGGCTGGATGTCCTTTGGGTGGTGGACCATTCTTGATACACACAGGAAACTGTTGAGTGTGAGAAACCCAGCAGTGTTGCAGTTCTTGACACACTCAAATCGGTGCCTGGCACCTACTACCATACCTCGTTCAAAGGCACTTAAATACTGTATTTTGTCTTGCCCCTTCACCCTCTGAATGGCACAAATAAACAATCCATGTCTCAAATGTTTCAAGGCTTAAAAATCCTTCTTTAACCTGTTTCCTCCCCTTCTACACTAATTGCATTGGATTTAACAAGTGACATCAGTAAGGGAGCATAGCTTTCACCTGGATTCACCTATGTCATGGAAAGAGCAATGTTTCTAATGTTTTGTGCACTCAGTGTACAGTACCCTTTCATGGCTTGGATTTTGGAACAATGACACTATACTCTTAACTTAATAAGAGGCAGTCTAGGACAGTTTGCAAACAGTTGATGAATCATGTTGTATGTGTAAGCATACAGCACTAACCCACTCAAAAGAACATCAGTCATATAAGTGAATGTCATATAACAGCACTACAACAAAGCATGTCTCTGGACGTTGTTGTGTGAATGATGACCATAGAGAATGGAAACCTATGATGGGTAGGACTGTAAAAATGCACCCACACACACCAATGTTATTTCCATTATAAAGTTATATGTGGGTTCATAGACAACAACAAAAAACATCCACAATACCACAACAGATTATTGATTTACTGGTAAACTATGAGAGGGAGTTTCATAGATGGTCAGAAAAGAATTTCAAGAGGGAGAAAGTTTTACACTCTCAGCATAAGCAAATGTTGTATGACAGGTAAAGCTACCACGACAATGCGCACTATCCAATGTTTGGGCTCTTGTTAATCCGTGAAAATTGTTGATACCCTTATCATAAAAGCTGTTTTATTAATAAGAAAACACAGCAGCTGAGGTTAACGCTATTTTGAAAGGAATCGGAAATCACACTCAAAAGGTCCATGAATAGCAACAAGATGGAGACTACAGTTGAGAGGGACACTGGTCGTCCTTCTGCCTTTCTTAATCACTGACTCTTTAAGGCTCTGGTTTGATCCTGTTTCTTTTTTCTCTACAATAAGCCCCTCTCTGAAAAATATCTCTGTGCCAGTAACATCACAAAGGCTTACTTATCTCGGCATTACCTATTAAAGGTTTAAACCCCCGCGTCTTTGATAAACACTCCCTTTAAGGTTTATCTCCTCAGTCTTATCGTGCTTTTGAAGGTCCTTCTCCCATGGTGCAGTAATTTGTTTAATTAAAGTGTCATTTTGGGAAGAAAATATGGCCCCGTCGTTTGCGAGAGATGCAAAGAAGTTTACACAATTGTTTGTGCTTTTTTTACCCTTTAGCCAGGCTTAGATTAAGTCAGTAGTGTATTGGCCGCTGGTTTTGAAAGCTGAGGCGACATTTTGGAGATCCCTCCGAGAGGCAGCAAAACAGAAGACAGAGAAGAGAAGAGAAGAGAAGCACGACACAATAAAAGCTGGTTTGAGAGTCTCTTTCAGCCTGTCTCTAAACGAGGCCCTGAGAGGATTGGCTTTTAGGCCTTGAGCTTCTGTCAGCACTTTGGCCGATTTGTGCATGATTTCATTAGGAGCAAAATAAATATGAAAATAGAGTCTATGCAAAGTGCCAGTTATTGTCGGCGCACATACACAACTCCCACTGACACAAAGTACAGACTTGTAGGCCTAACAATCCTTAATGGGTTCACAAACTTTCCCTGTTTTATCTTACTCTATAATTTCTTTACATATTCCTTTAGCACTGACCAGACGCAGGTGCTCTCTTGTTTTCCGTTTCCATTGATCTCATTTGAAAAACTAAAAACAAAAATACCAAAGCAGCAATGGTTATCACATGGAAATACAAGTATGAGTCTCTATCTCAGTCCCATCCACTCAGGGGCCAGCTGAGGTTTTGAGTGAGGTCACAGGGCACAGTAAGCATAACACCGGACTGCATCATGTAACCCCACCACAACATCTGCATAATAAGGGAATCAGTACCATTTAACTCCAACTCTTCCCATTGGCCACCTCACTGTTGTTTCGTTTCCCTCCTCAGCTTTGTAAGGGAACTAAAGACTCTCTGCCCGTGCATCTTTTGGCATGGTGACAGGGTGTGAGACTGAGAGATTTATGTAGCCGGGTGTGCAGATGCAGGGGGAAAAAAGATATGCGAGATCAAACGGAGGTGCATGATAAGGCATGAAAAACGTCTCTCTAGGCTCGTAAATTAATGGCAGAGAGAAGGTTGTCATTATTCGAGCAGCCTTTAAAAGAAGGGTACGGAGCCCAGATGGTAGGGGAGAGATAGCCTGGCGTAGTTTGAGTAATTGATGACTTAAAAATAAACCAGAGGGTTCATCTAGGGAGGGATGGAAGAGGAATTACCCAAGACAACAAACATGCAGCATTGAGGTCAAGAGCACTGTTGAGCTCCTCTAAAAAAAGTGGTAACACAAAAGAGAGCATTAAAGCAACTCTGCTGTTTGACTCTCAGAGACATGTTACTGCAGTAATTGTGAACACTAATGAATGATACACTGTAGACCATTTTCCCCTATCACTACACACCTGATTCCAATAATCAGCTCACCACTAAACCTTCAATTAGTGAAATCAGGTGTGTAGTGCCCCCCTTTGGGTCCCAAGGACCAGGATGAAGAAACACTGTAGACAATCAAAAGATACATGCAACAGAAGTACCACTATTCAGGTGATGATTATTGGCATTATTGTCAATAAGCGATGGCATTTTCATTCAACGAGCCAATGCATTTATACAAGTTCACAAGACATCAATGCTGGCAATGAACTTCTAACCGTACTAAACAAATCTGGAGAAAAAGAGAACGAGAGTGCTACTGTCAGCGATTAGGGACAGGCCACCAGCGTGTCCCACCTCCCTCTTCCCTCTCTTTTCCAACAGCTGGCTGTCTGTCCATGTGCAGATGTTGTGCTGTTGGGCTGTATTGTGAGGATTTGTCCCTGTCCCTTCCTGGGCAGAGAGGGGTTAGGAAAATAATTTCAGCAGTTTGAAAGTCATGAATCACTTTATTGAAATCTACGTGTTTGAGAGAGAAATAGAGAAGTGCATATGTGTGTGCGTGTGAGCGTGTGTGTGTGTGTGTGTGTGTGTGTGTGTGTGTGTGTGTGTGTGTGTGTGTGTGTGTGTGTGTTAGAGAGTGAGATAGATTGTGAGAGAAGTAGAGTGGTATGTGTACTTATGAAATAATCAAATCGACAGGCTTGCTGGTATGTTTCTCATTACTTGACAGCTATAGACGCTTAGACCGGAATACTTCAGATGAATTTCGCTCATGTTGAAGGCCTTAACATTTGAAGGGGTTGATGAGGTTAAGAATAAAAAAAAATGAAAAAAAAAATAACTCCTGCTGCTTAATCTGAAATGTAGACTGTCTATCATTTCCTTTGATTGGGTAACTTTTGGACATGTTTTTAAACCTCTGACGTGTTATTAATAAAACAAACTCTAATAGAAATATCATTCCGCTTATTTTTCAATCAGGCACAGCATCGTGGCAATCTGCAAAGCGTGACTTTAATTAAAGATTGATGGCAAGGCCATTCATCTGAGGCGCTGTTGATCCAGTAATTAAAATGACAAAAAAAGATTTATTTATAGAAATCTGGTTGAACTTGTTTCATTTCCTTGTCAGTATGTCTGATTTTCTGTCTTTTAATGAAGGAAGTAAATACATCTACTGTACTTCTTCCATTTTTTCTACTCAATCAATATACAACATCAGCATAAGCAATGGCTCATATTCCATTTGTGCAATGCACAAAAGCAAGCATTTCACTTCTTCTGGCAAAGAGGATTGAGGAGAGATTGAATTTCCTGTCCAAAAGGCCTTTTCTCACAATAATGCCTTTTCTCAATCAAACTTTTCAAAAGAAAAGTTAAGTTTCAATGACCTCAGTTCATCAGTAATAAGAATGTGAATTAAATACAAACAAAATTGCTTTGCATTTTTATTTTGGTAAGTAATTATATAGTCTCTTGGAGTTCGACAAGGGCTCTAATGAGTTCTCAGAGGACCCCTGTTTCATTTATTTGTTTGTTTGTTATTTTTAAGCTTGATTAAGTCCCCTTGTATTTAGTTAGCACAATGAAACCAACCGGGATGCAGTGTAAGCTTAACTCGGTACAGCTCATTCATGGCTATCGAGAAGCAAGCTTACAGCGTTCTTTTCGGACATATTATCACCTTTGTTGTTATGGCTTTGCCTCGTGCTAATCCTGATGATACTGGGTGTGTTTACTCAATTTGTATTCTACAATGGAGATATCTGGGAAGCATCTTGATGTCACTATACCATGGTGTTTAATAATATACTCACAACTGTCTTTACTTTTTAATTTAGATAGATAGATAGATAGATAGATAGATAGATAGATAGATAGATAGATAGATAGATAGATAGATAGATAGATAGATAGATAGATAGATAGATAGATAGATAGATAGATAGATAGATAGATAGATAGATAGATAGATAGATAGATAGATAGATAGATAGGTACTTTATTGATCCCCCGGGGGGGAAATTTCATTGTCAAGCAGCTACAACAAAAACACAGGGCAGGTGCAAAATGCCACAACGAAAGTACACAAAAGACAGATACACGGTACATGATACATAGAGCGGCAGTATGAAAAAGTATAGAAATACAAGATATCTGGAGTGCAAAAAAAAGCTATAAAAGGACATTGCATAGTATGAGTGGTTGGCTGAATATGTACACTATACATTGGTGGATGTTGGATGGTTAACTATACTATACAGGTCGATGGCAGAGAAATACTTCAGTAGCTAAAAATGCGTATGATATGAGCGAGGGTAATAATAGTTTACTTAATAGACAGACTGGGTAAATGAACAGGTAAGTGAAAATCTTGCATGGTTAAATTAGCTGTACAGTTAGGTATACAGTTATATTTACAGGTAAGTGAATACTTGCATGTTTACACAAACTGTACAGGTAAATGACAGGAAGAGATACTTTAATAGCTAAATGTGTGTATGATATCATTTGGGGTAATAATAGTAATTCCCTTAAAATACAGTCCTTAGTGCGCAGGGTTTAATTACAGACAACTGCACTCATTGCACATTCGATATACTAAAAGCAATGAGAAAAGGTGCAACTGGCAGGAAACTAATATGCATTCCTGAGTGAATGCCTACGTCCAATAATTACTTACAATATTGCATGTGATATAATATAACAACTGTACATGAGTATGTATATACAGACCTGTATGAATAAATAGGTCCTGAGTGGATGAGTGCTGACGGACCAGAGTTACTCACGGATGGATGCATAATTGTTAAACTAGGTCCTAGCACCCCAACAGTTCCAGATCTATGTTGCCGACGGCATGGCACCCCGGTGAGGCATTATATAGTCTCATAGCCGCCGGCAGGAAGGACCTCCTGTAGCGCTCTCTGGCACACCGTGGTGGGATCAGTCTGTGACTGAAAGTGCTCCTCTGCGTCATAACCATAGCGTGCAGAGGGTGGGTGACGTTGTCCATGATGGCCAGCAGTTTGGCCAGGATCCGTCTCTCCGCCACCTCCTCTAGAGTGTCAAGGCTCATCCCCAGGACAGAGCTAGCCTTCCTGATCAGCTTATTTACCCAAGAAGCATCACCGGCTTTGATGTTTTCTCCCCAGCACACCACTGCAAAAAAGATGGCACTGGCCACCACAGACTGGTAGAAGGTATGCAGTAGTTTACTGCACACGTTGAAGGACCTGAGCCTCCTCAGAAAGTAGAGTCGGCTCTGGCCCTTTTTGTACAGGGCCCCGGTGTTACCAGCCCATTCCAGTCTGTTGTCCATATGGACACCCAGGAACTTGTATGACTCAACCATATCCACATCCATCCCCTTTATAGGGACTGCAGTCAGTTGTGCCTTGGTTCTCCTGAAGTCCACCACCATCTCCTTAGTTTTGCTGATGTTGAGCTGAAGGTGGTTCTGCTCACACCACAACACAAAGTCACTGATTGTGCTCCTGTACTCCTCCTCCTGCCCACCCCTGATGCACCCTACAATAGCAGAGTCATCCGAGAACTTCTGTAGGTGGCATGTCTCAGAGTTATATCTGAAGTCTGAGGTGTAGAGGGTGAACAGGAAGGGGGACAGGACCGTACCCTGGGGGGCCCCTGTGTTGCTAACTGCCCGTTCTGACACACAGCTCTGTAGTCGCACAAATTGTGGCCTACCGGTCAGGTAGTCCGTGACCCAGGAGACTAAGGGTGCTTCCACTTTCATCCTCCTCATCTTCTCACCCAGTAGCAGGGGCTGAATGGTATTGAAGGCACTGGAGAAGTCAAAAAACATGACCCTCACAGTGCAACCTGCGTTGTCCAGGTGAGAGTAGGCCCTCTGCAGAAGGTAGATGATTGCATCATCCACCCCGATGTTGCGCTGGTATGCAAACTGCATACCAACTGCATATAGCTAAATGGCAAAGGTATGTCTGAATCTCATCATTGGCCTTTGGTCATAATAACTTGACATTTTCAAAAGTCTGTCAATATTCCCATTGCACATGAGTATACTATTGTCTGATTCAGAGATACATAGTTGTTAGAATGGAATGTATATTATCTCAATTGTAGTTCATTCATACGGCAGACTTCTGACTAACAGCATTTTTCCAACAATAACCATTGTTAATTATCTACTGCTTATAAAACAATGAATCAGTTCCAGAAAGATCTAGACATACAGTAGTGGATTAATGACACTAATTCCATTTGTAAATTCCCAACTGGCTGTGTAAACACTCGTATACCACCCACATCTACCTATAGTTATGTGGCAACAGCCCCATTACCTTGCCCTCCGAAAAAAGGGTATTTTCCATGAGAGAACGGTAGAAATGGGCTTTGGCACGAGGTCCAAGCCAACGAAGAAGATTAAGGATGGACAAATATGTATTAAATGATAATAATGACTGATGATATTACCTTTTTTTTTTTTTAAATGACTTCAATAGCATAATGGTCAAATGGCCTGTGAAGATGACAGAATTATTAAAAGAGAAAGAATTGAGTAATTTCAGCACATTTATCAGTCTGCACATCACACCTTCAGACATGGTGACTATATACAGTAAATGTAACTGATCTCAATGATGTCATTTTTTTTTTTTATCCTATTAAGACTCTGGCTCTCAGGAGTGGGAGTTAATTTCAAGACTGAGTTGGCAACAAAGAGGGGGAAAAGCTAGATGGAATTTTTTATCTTTTTATATAAAAATGAGTTCAATGTAACTGGCCAGGTTTGCACTGACCATGCACAGTAAATGGAATCTCAGGCACGCCATCTATCCCCCTGACGTGATAAATACATAATACGTCTTATGATGGATTATCTTATAAAGTGGACCTACGATAAGATTCAGGTATTCATATTTTCTATCATGTTAGTGTGAGGAGATAAACCGGTGAATCCAGTTTATGTTCAGGCCAACAGGCTGCCCCATTTTTCTATGTTGCAGGGTGAATGGATGGAGTTGTTCCAGAAGTGTAGACATCAGGTAAGTTCCAGTGTAATGGCTTGCACAGATAATAATGCTAAGAATAGAGCTTGTTGTGTGGGCTGAGTCGGGACTCGTTCTTTTACGTGTTATGCTATTTATCAGCCATTTCTCCTCATAAATGAGTGATAGAAATTAATGTTGACTTTGTCTTTCTTTTTCATTGTTGATTGAGTAATAAACAATGTTGGGTGCGTTAAATCACTGAGAGTTTAAATTCAGTATATGAGAAGGGGATTTATAATCTGATCACGTTTCTGTAATTAAGTTTCCATCAAATAATTATTTTAGCGTGCTTGTAGTATGCAATTTCAAGCTGAGTTGATCAACAACAGCCGGTATGTGTAAAAGTCAAGCAACGGTCCAGGTTAAAAGTGTCGTACAGATGAGTGATGAAAGAGAAGACTGGGTAACTGCAATCTGCAGATCTCTAACAGAGTAGAGCTACAGCCAGGTAGAGGAAGAGAGATGATGAAGAGGAGGAGACAGAGAGGGAGGCAGGGAGTTCTGTATTTTCTTCTCACAGTTACGACTGTGCCTCCTCTTCCCGTTTTCACTGGTCCCCTAGTAGAGACACTGGCAGCTGTGTGCCATAAACAACAGAACCTACCCCACCCCCTCCATCCCCTCACCCCAACGCCCGCCAACCCAAACTCTACAAGTGCTAGCTGCCGGGTGCAGATGTGTGCCTCTGTCACCTGAGCCTCGTAATGTCACCTCGTTCCCTTCCTCCATGTGGCCCCTCGGACCAGGCTGGCGTCTGCTGCTGAGATGGAGATGACTCTCCTGATGAGTCCCTGGCTCTGCTCACCTTCCTCCTATCCAGCACAATGTGACAATTCCACCCCTACAGGCATCATGGGCCCAATAAGCACCACACAGCCTATCTAGGAGATAATTTCACATAACTGGATGCAAATAATGAATTAAAATGAAAGGTTTTAATACACTGATAGGTTTGCAGGTAGCCATTGTCATTGATAGTGACTATTTGCATGTCCCTGTAAAGTCGTTCATTTGAACTTTCCCATGTACACTACCGTTCAAAAGTTACATAGATATAGATATTTCCTTGTTTTTGAAATGGCTTTTTCTTTGCAACTCTGCCTAGAAAGCCAGCATCCCGGAGTCGCCTCTTCACTGTTGACGTTGAGACTGGTGTTTTGCGGGTACTATTTAATGAAGCTGCCATTTGAGGACTTGTGAGGCATCTGTTTCTCAAACTAGACACTCTAATGTACTTGTCCTCTTGGTCAGTTGTGCACCGGGGCCTCCCACTCCTCTTTCTATTCTGGTTAGAGCCAGTTGTTCTGTGAAGGGAGTAGTTCACAGCGTTGTACGTTTCTTGGCAATTTCTCGCATGGAATAGCCTTCATTTCGCAGAACAAGAATAGAGTTTCAGAAGAAGCTCTTTGTTTCTGGCTATTTTGAGCCTGTAATCGAACCCACAAATGCTGATGCTCCAGATACTCAACTAGTCTAAAGAAGGCCAGTTTTATTGCTTCTTTAATCAGCACAACAGTTTTCAGCTGTGCTAACATAATTGCAAAAGGGTTTTCTAATGATCTATTAGCCTTTTAAAATGATAAACTTGGATTAGCTAACACAACGTGTCATTGGAACACAGGAGTGATGGTTGCTGATAATGGGCCTCGGTACGACTATGTAGATATTCCATAAAAAATCAGCCGTTTTTAGCTACAATAGTCATTTACAACATTAACAATGTCTACACTGTAATTCTGATCAATTTGATGTTATTTTAATGGACAAAAAATGTGCTTTTCTTTCACAAACAAGGACATTTCTATGTGACCCCAAACTTTTGAAAGGTAGTGTAGAGGGTTATTGAAGACATCTTTCAGAGTTCTTGACATAGCCTACCAAATAACATATTCTTACCAAACATAGTACCACAACTTCTAGCAGACACTACTATTGCGTGGTCATTAAAAATGAAAAATGTACTGTTACTAATTTGCATAGCCTCAGAGAGAAATATTACCTTGGCCTGGTCCTCTGAGATAGATTTCCTGAGTGAATTAGATGCCATAATTGCTGTAGTTGCGAAGAAACCCTGCCACTTCTAAATTATTGTTCAAAATCCTCATCAGTCAATATTATGACACAATGAATAATTTAAGTCTGTTTTCCCTTAAAATCAATGATGCCTGCCCCAACGTTTGAGCAATTTTTAGCTTTTATTTGTCCTCTAAAACTGTCTTTTGCTGAACGATACTGACCCTTGGAATCTTTTAACAACGCAATCAATAAAGCATGTTCATGTGCAGCTTGCAGAACCATCCGTTTGGGACTTTTGAAAAAATATGCCCGCGGCTGCAGCTTGCTAAGTGCAGAGCGCTAGCACTAAATCTTGGGAGTTAAAGTTTTACTGGGGCGTTATGGGTAAAAATGCCTTGTCAGCCATCTGCCACATTCTCTCCCGACGTCCATATTTCTACCACTGCTAAACTCCGGAGAGAGAGCACAGCGCTGCCACCATGGGCCACCCTCCACACTTACAGGGCCAGAGAACTGTGGGATATTGCAGAGACAGAAACAGACACACAGAGAGAGAGTGGGGAAGGGGGGGGCAGACATCCATGCCTTCTACTCATTTTCTCAAGTCGTTAATGAATAGCGGTGGTGGCCCCGTCAGCATGACAAGACTGGCAGTTTAATGTATTACAAACCAGGAAAAGAAAACTCTAATATATAAATAAATAAAGTGGCACTAGGAGCCTACTTCCACAGGCCTGAGTAAATCTTAATCATGGCTGATTAATCAGGCCATAATTCTACTGATCCAAAAAGGTTAGCGAGTCAATTGTGCAAAATTAGCTCTTTCTCACGTGTCCCTTCACATTTACGAATGGCAGGCAGAACGAATATAAAGCCTGATTCACATTTCTCTGGTACATTTATGAAATTATTCTTAAAAGATAATTGAGACATACAGCACATCTTATTTTCTCTCTTCCTCTTTGTTTCTCTCCCTCTCATCGGTAAGAGCTGGATGTCTTCCAAATAGAGCGAAAAACGTGTTTTTGTTTACTTGAGTGTTGATCAAAAACACTCACGTTACAGCATTGATAAGCATGAGTCTCTTTTGAACGCCATAATTATTGAGCCTTTTAAATCACATGAGTGAAGACCTCAGCTGAATTTGTGTTCAAATTCAAATGTGTCTCCCTCTACAGTGATGTTGTTGTACAAAACAACGCAGTGCCTTATCATAATAGTATTATAGTCCAGTAATGATGCCCTATTTTCATAAAAATTATATAACACCTTTGATTTTGCCATCTTCAATAAGTCAAGTTACATAAATGCACTTCAAATAGCATCATTGTTGTTGTAATGCTTTATGATAGTTTCACTGATCTCAGGCCAGAACCACTGAACAGTACTATTCCCATTGTCCTCAGTTATAGTATACATTCTCTGGGCCTGATGTTACAGTGAGGGGGCCAGCTGCTCGCCTGGACTCAGAGAAGCCAGATCACGCTGAGATATAGGCCCAGGAGTGCTGTGTTTGTCCAAAAAATTAGACTGAGGGAAACAGAGCCACCTTGTACATGTACTACGACGCATCAGGGTCTGCAGCTAATGCCAGCCACTGTCGACAAAACATGCATGCCTCCCGACTGTACAGGAGAGAATTAGTGAGCTAAGCACTCGTAAATCACCTGGCCTGTAGATCTCTCTTCCTGTAGCTGAGAGAGGAAAAACATGGAGGGGGAGTTCACCGTGTGGTGGGACGAGATGGGAGGCAGAGTAGGGGGTGAGAGAAAGAGAACAGACACAGAAACATGTCATCGGTGGGCACTAGTAAATCTTCACAGGGTGATCGAGTGCAAGAACATTGTGCCGTTAGGAGTCTGAGAAAGAAAAAATAAGAAGTTTCTCTGGTGTTCATCCAAGCAGTGTGGAAGATAAAAGAGATATTATTTCCCATTAGTGGACTAAGTGTTTCATTTCTACAGTCAGAAACAGACAGGAATCATAACACCTAGTTCAAACATTATAACATTCTGAAATGGACACTTGATCTCTGCTAAACAGCCAAGGTATTATTTGATATCAGTATACCTACATGGCAATGCTAAGCAACAGCAAATTATGTTCTAGGTCCCTAGTTCAGATGTGTTTGTGAAATGTGATGAAACTGTAACCTAAGGACTATTAATTACTGCCAACTGTCAATTATATGAAATTATCTTTGTATGAAATTCTAACTGTCTAGATGAAATGATCATTTTAAATAATATCTTTTTGCTGTCCTATTATTTTCAAAACATTGGTTTATTTATAAGCATGTTTGAGCTGTTTCCTGACGTCAGCGTTATTGTTTCAAAAGCTACTTCTTATCAAAGCGCAGAATCTCTATTACTTTTATTAACGACAGAAGATGACAACAAAGTTGCATCGTCTAACTTTACACAGTGTTGTCTGTATTTGAGTTTAGTGGTAAGCTGGTGTAGGAATCTCCCTTGGGTGACATTACCCACGCCCAAAATAAAGACATGGACTCACACTTACCCTTCATTATTGAAAGAGGACATAAATGTGGACGCTTAGAGCCAAGATGAAAGTGGATTTAAAGGGGAGGGATTTTAAAACTGACCAAAAACACTAACATATGGGCTCTTTGACAGATTTCTGGAGTCAGTTCAATGCACAAATGTTCAGCCTTGTTTTGCGGGTTACTTTTTCCAGACAGAACTAGTTTGAAATAAGTTATTATCCTTTTATGGCTAACATAAAATGTGCATACATGCATCTTACATCAATTGAAGTTCTACCTCCCTGCTTTTGACTTGGATGTGCGGTCTCTAAACCCAAACCTGTTCTGTTCATATGAGAGAGTGGGATAGACAAGCTCCCTCCCTGGCTCCACCCATCCTGTCTAAGGTCTTACATTGGTTGTGCACCCAGCCAGCTTTGCAACAGTCAAACAAACACTGGAGCTTGTCTGTGTTCTGTGAGGAGAATTAGTAAAAGCTTGTTCACTTCCCATGTCTGCTACGTGCTCATGCAGCTGACACCACAGCAGTTACATTTTGATGTGTATATATTTTTACAGGGCTGTTGTTATTAGCACAGCGTTGGTTGTAGTCTCAGAGCACTGTTCTGTTTCAGAGTTGAGCTGACAGAATGTTCTCTAGTGAACTGAGGGGCTGCAAAGGAAAGGATGGGGGATGCTGTCAAGGCTTCTTGTCATGTGTCCGATAATTAAAAATCAGATTTATTGACACGCATCAACAATCGCAAGGGGGCTTGCTGCTCTGTGATGTTCATCCTTCCCCCGGCTAAATTTACTTGATGAAAAAAAAGAAGAAATGATTGATGAAAAAAGAGGCCCTTGTTTTTTCACCCCCTGTCACCCCTCCCATCCAACCCCCCCCAAGCCCCCCCCCCCCCCCCCCCCCCGGCTGCTCTGTCACTCAGCTGCCGTGGCAACCAGAGCAGACAGCAAACAGAAGCCAAGCTCCACTTCAGTTCATTCTAATATTTATTGCCACCCAGAAAATGAACATGATTCAGTTGAAGGAAGTGAGCGTGAATGGTGGCAGTGGTGGGATTCCTCCTAACACCAGCTTATACTGAAACCCAGAGCAACACAGACTGGAAGGATGAAAGTCCTTGTTATTGTTTCCACAATAAAAAGGTATTTACAAGACCAACTGTTTGTATAATAACTTGTATATACTCCTAATAAAAAATACATGTTAATCAAAACCAGAAAGGATAGAGAAGTCCAAGGTTATTGCTGTAACATCTGGGTTGTTCATTTTGGACCTGTGACCATTTCTGTTGTACCTTTCCACTCAGTCACGTCTATCATAGAGTAGAGCAGTAGATATCTCTGTGCAAGTCTATTAAAGTTGCTTGAGTGAATATGAAGTTTCCACCCACCGTGATATCCGTGAGAGTGGGTGTTATGTGGCACAGAGCTGTGCTGTTCAGGTGTTTCTCTCTCTCTTTGGGCAGGCCTGAGACAGCCCTAAGCCAGCTGTCAGCTCATCATGCTGTACAGGTCCAGCCTGCTGACGGGCTGTGGTGCTGAGGCCTGGGCTGATGGCACCTTCATGCCCCAGCGAGACAGCCTGATCCAGACAGGCGTCAGAAAACACTCAGTCCCCTTCAACGTTCGCAACACACACACACACACACACACACACACACACACACACGCACAGCATACAAAGGCAAATATAACATTATACCGTGGACAGGCACACACACAAGCAAACACCCACCATTACTTGCTTATTGCTGTCCATTGATGTCAATGATGAAGGTCTAGCTTATTTTGACTAGACTGTGTCTTCTGTGAAGTCATCGAAGACTGTGTACAACACAAAATAGACACTGTTCAACAGCAAAACATGGCGCTTAGTTAGTTTTGACAACTAAACACCCTCTGGTTTGTATTCAATCATCAACAACACATCCTCTGTTTGCTATCCCCAGTGTTGAACAGATAAATTCACACTACATCAAAAGAACAAGAACAACCCAAGTGCTCAAACACAGCTCACAATGCTGAATGGCTTGCCAGGCCCCTGAAGGATAGACCTGCTGATGTCTGGCTGATGGACTTTGGCTCGGGACTCTAAAGCTTTTTAACTGTCTCTCCAAGGGACTGAGACTGCGATTGTGCTGTTCGTGTTTGTGTGTTTGGGTCTTCGTACACACTTGCGCACGCGTGTATGTGTGTGTGTGTGTGTGTCTCTTTTAAAGACAACCATGTGATGTCCGTGGGTCTTACAAACACACAAATCCCTGTGGCACCCACACTCTCCTCCTTCATGGAAGCCACCAGATGAGGACTGCTTTGGGCCCTCCCTCTCTGTCTCCCTATCTCTTTCAAATTATCTTCCCTTCCTCCCCTCTGTATCTCTCACTTTATATCCCTCATCTCCCTCTCATTTCTCTCTCTCTCTTTCTCCCTCCCTCCCTCCCTCTTTCTTTCTGTCTTTCCCTCCCATCCTCTGTGAGTGTTCCAGCCCTCCCCTCTCTCTCCCATACGGTGTCCAGCAGATGAGCCTGATTCGTTTTGGGATGCGTCCAAAGACAGGGAGTGGAGAGGCACCCCACGGTGAGGAGCTGAATCGTCCTCGGCAGATACGAGGAGATTACCCTGCTGGTGCTGTAACGCTGGCCTGTTTTTATGTCTCACAAAGCCTCTGGCTTAAGCTACTCATACCTAGTTTCAGCGAGAAAGAACACTGCTTTATTCCCAGCCAAAACAACTCATCTGAAGACCGTTAACCGTTACAGTGTATTGCCTTGACATTTGAAGGCCGGAGCTTTACAAATCTGTCCTCTCCCATCATGCTTTATGCTTGTTTCGTCATGATTGTTGTTCCTAAGATTCAGAGACTAGCGCAATCTGATGTCACTTGGGCTTGACTTCCTTGTTCAAGTGACTAAACAGTGTCTCAAAATTGATTCTAAAGACAGAAGATACTGAGTGACATTATTGCACCAGTCACTCCAATATACTATTTTCTTTCTGTTTTGTGTTTGTCAACAGAGAGGCTTTAATTTGCCACTTTGTGAAGATGTTCCGTTTTCAATCTAAATGAGGAACATGATTGGCTAACTCCTCAGCAACAGAATGGAAACAAGCAGATCACTAACCTCTGTTCATTTTTAATGGCCTCTCACTGCTTTTATTTTACACAGGAGAGGCTCCAAACCGTCTCCTCAGCATTTCCATCTCTCCTTCTGCTATTACTCCTACCTATTTTATTCCCCTTTAACTGTGTTCGCTAAAGTCGTTAACTGATTAAGTGGTTTAATTAGACCCAGTTGTTTAGTGGTGCAGACACTGAAGCTAAGATAGAGGAAGAAAGGAGATGAAATGTTAAAATGGCAGATACCTCAGCTGCTCCTGTTTGGTGATATCACTCCTTTGAGTATGTCACTGTCTATCTAAACACTGATGGAATGGTCTCAGTTTTCTGTCCCAAGCAGATAAATAGAGTGGCAGGATCTCAAAGTCAGAGAGGCGGATCCGACCTTCGAAATAAACAGAACGCTGTTGGGTCTCTCGCACCTCCAGCGGGAGTCTTTGGATGGGGAACAGGATAGTATTATAGGTGAGATGTCCAAGCTGGGCCGTGAAGCCAGGGATATGCTACTCAGCAGGGGGGCAATTAACCAACACAATGCCCTTTCCTAGCCTGCCCCTGTTCCCTCTCTGCTGTGTGCGGTTATGAATTCAAACTGCTTGTCCTCCATATAAACATATATCTCTGAAGAGCAGGGCTGGTACATACTGTATGGGCACTGCAGGGCTATTCTGTTTAGTGAATAGCCTCCCTGCCCGCCCCTGCCATTGCTCTGCTTTGTTGTGAGAAAGGGTAGTGCTATTTTTGTTATCATGATTCTCAACACTGCCCCTAGTGTCCTGTGTGATTACTCTACTTGACTGTCTCACTTCCTGTCAGTCCCTCATCAATGTACCTGCCATAGCCTGAAGATATCTGCACATACGGGTCTCCCTTTATTTACTGCAATGTGTCAGAGTGAGTTCATGCCTGTTTCTAGTGTCCATGAGGTTAGTGTCAGGAGGTAGAGTCACAGAGTGGATGACAATGGCAGCTGATTTACACTCCAACCTCCTAAGTGGGTGCAAGTCTGGGTCAGAGAGAACTGGGTGGGGTCATCGTATAACACTAAACATGACCCCTAGAGGTCTTTATGAACAAACAAGGAATACAGTACTTATGCTTATATAGGTCGGTCTAAGGGAAAATAAGGAATATCAGGATTTCTACTAATTTACCTCCAAGGATCAACTAGTAGTTGTAGTATTAGTAGTAGTAGTTGTAGTAGTAGTAGTAGTAGTAGAAGTAGTAGTTGTAGTTGTAGTGGTAGTGGTGGTGGTAGTGGTGGTAGTAGTGGTGGTGGTAGTAGTAGTAGTGGTGGTAGTAGTAGTAGTAGTAGTAGTAGTAGAAGTAGTAGTAGTAGTAGTAGTAGAAGTAGTAGTAGAAGTAGTAGTAGTAGAAGTAGTAGTAGTAGTAGTAGTAGTAGTAGTAGTAGTAGTAGTAGTAGAAGTAGTAGTAGTAGTAGTAGTAGTAGTAGAAGTAGAAGTAGTAGTAGTAGTAGTAGAAGTAGAAGTAGAAGTAGTAGTAGTGGTAGTAGTAGTAGTAGTAGTAGTTGTAGTAGTAGTAGTAGTAGTATTATTTGTTAACGTTGTGCAGATTCTGGGAATATGGGAACATTTTCTATATCATAGAAGCAGACAATGCTATTTAATTTATCATTTCCATTTCGCTGCATATGAAAAATTATCAAACATGAATAAAATGGAAAAAGCAGAAAATGATTATCTAAATGATGGCTGCCGGGTTTGGGGAGTTTTATTTGACAGCTGAGAGCAGTATCTTTATGGTGAACAAGAGGAAAGAGACAGGGAGAGAAGGAAAGAAAGAGGAGGATGGAGAAATGGAGCAGAGGCGACAATCAGGGGCGGTTTAGGGGCAAATGTTTCATTACGCACTGAGGGAGGGAAGGAGGGCGAGGCAGTCTACACTCAGATTTGGGCATCAAGCATGCCTCCCATTATGCAGAAAAATAGTGATCAATGACGAGGAGCAGTCTGATCGCTCAGCTGTTGCAGACACACACACACACATACACACACACACACACACACACACACACACACACACACACACACACACACACACACACACATACACACACACACATATACACGCGCATCAATACATACCACAGTCTCACAAAACCACTTACGCTCAGACACACAATCATGCGTATACAATCACACAAATGCACACTACACACACACACACACACACACACACCACACACACACACACCACACACAGAGACTGACAGGGAGACAGAGAGAGCAGAGACAGAGCATGACATTTAAAGAGAAAAAGCCGACATTGACTCCATCACTGTCACTGCGCCTGCCATAAAGCAGCTGCAAATATTAAAACATTTTTTATCTGCGCTACAATATTGGCACCAGAAATTGTTTTCCTCTCCGTCTGATACTCAGCTGAACTGCCGCAGCGCTCCCCTGAGACTGCAAGCTGTTACCAAGGCTTCCTAACATATTGGCAGTTGATGTGCTGGTATTCATGTACACTTGCCACTCACAGAGTCCTTATCCCCTCCCTTAACCCCCTTTCCAAGCGTTCAGACCCTCACACCAGCTCATAAGCGCGCACACACACATGCACAGACACACACGCGCACAGACACACACACGGACACACACCTCTCTTCTC
>CM042381.1:7038111-7080611 GCA_023634145.1 Thymallus thymallus
AACGTTAATAACAACATGGCGTCACCAGCCTCCACATCAGGGGGGGGGGTTTGTTAGATGTGTTGGCCAAAACAAAGGGTGTTCTCTGGGCTGTCCTTAGCTCCTCCTTGACCATCGTTAAAAAAAGCAATTTTTATGCTGTTCTCTTTATCACTGAACTTGGAGCAAACAGTCTAATTTACAGGGCAAACTCCCCCCCACCCCCCTCCCTCCGATAGCCCGGTTTGATATACTCCAATAGAACCTTTCTTCCAGACATCATCAATTGTCTATAGATTTATTTGCTTCTCTCTTCGGAAGAGAAACAAAAAGAGGCCTGCGAAGCCTCAAGCCTGAGAGGTTTTATTGATATCGACGCGGAGGGAATATTGCCTATTTTCACTGTGGGATCAATCAGCCCATCGCCGCAGCCACGTCCTCTCGATGTGGGCCGGCTGCATGGTGTATGTGTTTGCGTGTTTGATTGTGTTTATTTGTGCCATGTTGTAGCTAAGCCACATGGGGGCATCACCAAACACAAGTGACGTGGTGAAAAAGGGTCTGTGACTGTGATGTGACCTCTAAAACTAATTTGCTTTCCCTGTGGTCCCGGACCGGTCACGGTGTCCAAGAACCAAGGTTTGCCCTGGAATGGTCAAATATAACCATACACCTGGGGACATCCAGGTAAATGTCATCCTCTGTATGTTTCTAGGGCAAGGTGCATTAACTGTCACCAGGTAAGCCTTGAATATCCTCAGAAATACTAGAGGGTCACTCCAAGCACCACAGCCACTAGCAGAGAGCCCAGTGAGTAGCTCTCAGTAAAGTGGAATCTACATATGATAATTCATAGTAAACCTGAACAAATCATTTTTTATTTGGTTAGCTGGTTCCCTTATCTGGGGCGGCTTACCATAGTTTATATTTTTCAATTATAGACGTGGCTATTATACTGGGGCAATTTAGGTTAAGTACCTGGGATGATAGCCGGCGCTTTCCTTACTGAATGTGAAAATAGGTCACTTTGGTTCTGTGCCTGCTCTGTGCACTACCAGTAGATCAGCTGTGAGGCTACATGGTGGACGTTGGAAGCCTGCTCACCTCAATATGGCTCTTGGATGTGTTGAACACTATGGTGCCTGGGAGGGTCTTGACTATATAGAAATAAATACTCTGCTAGAATTTCAGTGGCCGTATGCTGTGAGGAAATGCTGGAACAGTTAAGCTGTGGTATGCTGTGAGGAGATGCTGGAGTAGTTAAGCTGTGGTATGCTGTGAGGAGATGCTGGAGTAGTTAAGCTGTGGTATGCTGTGAGGAGATGCTGGAACAGTTAAGCTGTGGTATGCTGTGAGGAGATGCTGGAACAGTTAAGCTGTGGTATGCTGTGAGGAGATGCTGGAACAGTTAAGCTGTGGTATGCTGTGAGGAGATGCTGGAACAGTTATGCTGTGGTATGCTGTGAGGAGATGCTGGAACAGTTAAGCTGTGGTATGCTGTGAGGAGATGCTCCAGTGCCCCTTGGTACCAGTTAGAATGGTGGCTGCTGCGTTTCCTGCCAGCTGGAGTGCGCTGATGGAGTGTGATGGGGGGACGGTGAGTGGAGCATCACAATTGCGCAGGGATGGAGGGAGAGATGGAGGGGGGAGGAGGGGGGATGCACACCTGGCATCCGCCACAGATGGGCATAATCATCTCCCTCACTCTCCCTCTATCCTTCCTTCCATCCCCCAGCCCTGTCCTCTCATCCATGCACACACACACACACACACACACACACACACACACACACACACACACACACACACACACACACACACACACACACACACACACACACACACACACACACAAGAGATAAGGTGCTCACACACGCACACTAAGACCATGTGACCACAGACTTACATTTAATATCAGACACACCTTCCATCACCGCACTCTGCCTGTGCCTGTGCTGGTCTGATTCCAAGCACACAGCATATCAATAATGCAGACAGCGCTAATGACGACTGAACGCAGTTACTACTAGGGATATACAGACATGGTTTGCCGTAAACATCGGCTCACCCTGCTACTGATCAGATCTGTTGCTATCATACACATTTGACAGGTCAACATTTACTGGAACAAAGGAAACACATGAAAGACACACATCAGCACTAATTTCAATATTAGCAGCACTAGTCTCGATGTCACTGCACTACATCCTTAATCCGCAGTTCGCTTGTATCTTACCCAGCAGTCATGTCTGGCAATTACAAAGGTCTAAAGGGACCTGCAAAAACAGAAATACAAACCAACTACCACACCGTAATCATTTTCTGAACATTACAAGAGGAGAGACACCACAGGAGACGTGTAGAGCCCCAAACGATACTCCTCAGCGAGAGGAAAGACTCAGCTAGTGGTTAGAGTGTAGACAAATAAACAAAATATGCTGTTTCTATTTGAGTCAATTGAAAGTCAGTTCAAATTTCAAGTTCGGTCTACATCACAATCTAAGAATGTTGTGTTATATTGTCTTTTATTAATATTGATTTGTGATCATCATATTATGTGTTTTATTTGTTTGATATGTAGGGATTTTTTGTTATATGAACTAGATCATCTAAGGGAACAGTTACTCAATACAGTGAGTCACATGACTACCCTGCTCTTCCTGGTTCTGCCCCTCGATAGGGAAAAGGAAGAGAAGCCTCTATGCACTGTTTCGATTATCTCAGTAGACCACTGGTCGCTAAGCGGTTAACGCGTCGGACCCTGTGATTTATTTACCAAAAATATTTCAGCAGGAAGTGCGCCTGAGACATACCATCCCATTTACCACGGACACCCCCCCCCGGGGAGCCCTACATTTCCAGGCAACAAAAGGGCCGAGGAGCATCCCTCTTGCTCCTTTCATGTTTATTTTAGTAGCCCACCCCTGCTGCTCAGGGATCTTTTGTGTCCAGCCAGGTACAACAAGCCCTGAGCCTCCAAACAAACTGCCCTGGGCGTCCTCCATCGTTGACCTGGTCATGGGATGTCCTGCTCTTAAACCTTTACCCTCTGTTTTCCCCTTGCCTCCCCCACCTCCCTGCTCCTGCCCAGAGGGGGGTGGAGGTTGTGGAAAGGGAGGAAAAGGGCCTAGCAGATCTAGCTGAAGCCCCAGCGGCAGAGGAGGAGGAGGGAAGGGGGGGGGGGGGGACATTTCCTTTCACTGGCTGCCAATCCATCAAGACTCAGGCTACCGCTGTGAGGGCCGACAGGCCGCACAGAAAAGAACAAGGCCCAGCAACAGAGCCCCCTCGCCACGGCCATCACTCATCCCTTACGCTGAACTTTCTATGACCTTTCAGACGCTACTCTACAACTTCCAGTCCTTAGCGCCTAGTTAGGCTTAAAGCGATACACAACCTTTATTTGTCTTTTTACTTCACTCTTTGTTGTCATTTTTCTTTTAGGGAAATCGTTCTGCATGTACTCTATGTCAATTTCTTATTTTCAGAAGAGACGGGCAGAAACATGGGGATGTTCATTTTGAAAGGGAAAAAAAGACCAAGAGAAGGTTAAATGTGTGTCTGTTTCTGTCTTTCCTTGTTTCTGCAGAGGTGGAGCCTCTGTGGCAGCAGATTGGACAGGGAGAATCACAGGACTGCAGAATCGCACAGGCGTCCACACTCGGCAGAGGGGCGGTGAGAACACCAGTTGACATCATTAGGCCAGACACATTTTTGTCACGGTTCCAGATTCAAGGCGTCTGTGTTTTGACGAATACCGAATCGGTCTCACTATTTCTCTTCCCTCTCTCCCCCTGTTAGTCCTGAGCACATGTTTAATGTCAGTGACGCCCTGTCTCATCAGCCTGATCAAGAGACGACTCAAAAAAAAGACAAAAACTAAACAGAAAAGGAAGAATAAACTAAATCCAACTACAGCCCTTGAGACGTTTTAAAGAAAAGAGCCAAGACACTATCATAAATGAACAGAAGTTTCTGAGAAGACGGAGGTAACCTACTGTTGTCCCTTTCAGAAATGATGTTCAGTGTTCCCCCATTCTTATGTCTCGGTTGAGAATTTGATTACTTTGGCTTACCTCCAGACACAGTGCATTATTTGAGGTCTATATGGATCTCAGTAATTCATATTTACTTTACAACCTGGCTTTGTTGTGTATCAATGATAATGTATTTGCTTGTGTAGGCTGTGGCCGGGGTTTATTAAATTCTGCGGGTTCAAATGACAATCTGACATCGAAGTCTGTGCTCAACAGGAGTGAATTGTGTTATTTTGATGAAAGCCTGAGGACAATGCGTGTCTTTATGTCATACTGCTCGGCAAAATCACTTTTCAGACCCAACAAAAACTATCCCTGCCATCAAGCAAACTTGACCAGAGGGGACAAAAATGTCATGAACCCCCAATCAGCCCACAATATTGTTTTGAATTCAATTTGTATTGGTGAGAGTGACCCTCGGATGACTCACTGCCTTCTTCCAATGAGGAAGAGGAGGGAGGAAGACACCATGTTTGTGAATAGTGAGAGAGGGAGGGAGAACAGGTTGTTTTTCAACTCAAGACAGATGTGCCAGCATCCAGTGTGATTAGAGAAATGGATAACTCACTAACATCTGTGCAAACTACAATAAAGAGGGATTTAGTGTTACCCCGAGGAAGGTAAGAAGAGGCTGTCTGTCCATTAAACGCTTTATTACAGAGCCAGCAGCTCTGTTCTAACTCACTTATTTCTGCGCGGGGGCTCAGCTCTGTGACTGCCTGTCATCCTCAGCAGACAATGCTCCAGGCTCTATTTCTTCTCGCACTCTCTTTTTCCCTCTCTCTCCCCCTCGCTCTCATTCTTCCTCCCTTTCCCTCACCCACTGACACTCTCCTCCCCCTTCCTCCATGTCAATCATTTCCTCCTCCTTCCTCTCAGCTTTTCTCTTTCTCTCCCTCTTCTTCTTTTGGTTTTCTAAGCTTCTCTTTCTCTTTCTCTCCTCTCAGTGTGTGCAGTAGGTAAATGACAATCCAATGAGTCATTGAGCAGCTTGAGAGGCCAACCCAGTCTAGGGATTAACCATGGAAAGTGAGCATGATCATGTCACTCTTCCCAATGTTCATTGGTTGTAACCATGGTGGCGGGAGGGAGAGGGAGGGTCCTTCTCAGTTCGTCTTAAAGTGACAGTATCCCAAACATGACAGCCTTTTTGGATGTGCAGTAATGAGAGTGTAAACAATGAAGAGGTGAACAGGAAAAAATACCACTGAATTTTATTTGACCCGTACTTGAACCGTACTTTGGCAGGTCCTATCCAAAGTCGCTGTTCCTCTACAGTATAATATCATAGTATGAATACCCACTCTGTTGATGACGCGGATATGAATGCCAGGGAAGTAACCATGTGCTGTGATTACTAGTCAATATGGATGGATACTTCTGGATACCAATTAATGATGAACAGTATATATTCAGATATTCAGATGTAACAAAATCATGTTTGTCAGCTGCTATCAGTACTGTCCCTTTCAATTAGATGAATTTCCAGTCTAGAAAACTTAGTGAGACTTAGTGACTCATTGGCACAGTGTGCACTACTGTGTGGAACACCGCATAAGTACATTGACTGTTCTATACGGTGAAGGCTTTCCAAGAAGTCACACAGTGAAATATATATTATACTTGAAAGAGGCACATATATAAGATCGGTAATGTATCGTCAAACCGTGACAAAACATGAGAGACTGTCTCATTAAATGTCCCCACACACCATTTTAAATCTGAGCTCTCTATGTGTGTGTGTGCAGACGTGTGTGTATGTACATACGTGCCTTTGTCTGTGTGTGTGTGTGTGTGTGTTTGGGTGTGTAGTGGGCGGTGTATGGAGACAGCGTTGGAAGAAAGAATTGATGCCCAGTGTTTGCCTAATTAAGACAGCACTAGACGTTTCAGAGCTGAGAGATCGTGGAGAAGTGCTAATTCGTAATTGACGTAATGGATGGAGTCTGTCTGTTGGCTTTTTAAACGCGGGGCGATTTTGCCGTGATTAGCTGACACGTACCTTTGTGTGAATAATGAAAATATGCACCACGTATGGAGATTTAATGAATACCAGACCAATCTCAGCTCTGCCTAGCAGACAGCCATCCTTCTCTGTGTCCCCATGTGCCTATCTGTACTGCTGGAGTGGCTGTGGACAGAGAAATGAACAGTGTTTGACACTGACGCTTTTGTTCAATATAATCTTATCATATTCTATTAGGTAAGTGTCCGCCCAGAGAGCCTATAGAGGGAGAGATTTCCTCTCCTCTTTATTCCTCTTCACTGTCAAGGCCATTGCGCCATAGCATCACACTCAAAGGGGATATGATACCACGATATCTCAGTGCCCATCTCCAGACTTGCCCATTGTCTACATACAAAGACATCTCTAGACCACCTCTGATGATGCAGCCTACACGCACAAACACATCAATTCATTCAGCCGTTTTCACAATGTAGTGTTTATCTCCATGCTGTAAGTGAACAGAATCCTGAGAATAGTCTATAGTGCAGTATATTATACAGCTATAGCTGTGTCGTCACTTGAACACTAAGTATAGAACCTCGTGTCCTTGAATTTACTACACCACAGATTGAGGTGCGTTACATTTTGTGGGAGTCTCTGTCTTTCTGACACACTCCATGTCACCTATAAACAGACAGGGAAATAACCTTGTGGCAGAATAAACAAAGAGAGATTACACCCATGGGAGTGGAGGAGTCTTCATTTGAATCCTATTGTACACCCTTCACTCTGCCGTCAGGGAGAGCTGGGTGTAAGGGCAATGGGAGGGGGGGGGGGGGGGGGGGGGGGGGGTTAGGGGGGGGAGGGGAGGGGGGGGGCGGGTATTTTTGTGAGTATATGCTATGGCATTGATCATCAGGAAAAAACACCAAAAAGTGGGATCAGGAAATTATGGAAAATAACATAAAGATTACAAAACCACAAAATACAAGAAGATGAGGATCCAATAGACTTGGTACAAAGTAAGATTCATTAAAGAAATAAACACTCCCACATGAAAGGGGTCATTTTGTTCCCGGTTTGATTAGATTACGGCCATTTTGTTTCATAACCATTATCTCTGCAATAATTCTACCAAATGAAAAAGGGGAAAATGAGCCTGGAGTCTGCCATCTCCATCAGCTGCCTAGCAGGGCCAGCTGTGTGACATCATTGTGTTTGTCTCGGTGGAGGTGATTGACATGGCGTCCATCAGAGCCGAGCCCCAGTGCTGTGTGGGTGTGTCATGCCATTATCCCAGATGTTCAATATTCCTATGAAGGCTGCGACCATTTGCAACCCCTCCATCTAATCACCTGTCCGCCACAATGCAGCCAACGGGAAAGGGTAAACATTAGCTCGGAGAAGTGATTGAACACATCTCCTCAGAATTTGGTTTTGTGATGAGAGATTATGTACAGTTTTTTATTATCATTTAGTGCTGGCCATTTGGCAATGAACATTTTATAATGATGGATCTTTTCATAGATCTTGATGAGGAAATAGGTATTTTGCATGGAGGCCATTTTAGGGAAGAAGACATTGGGGTTCTATTATTAAACCATTAGCAATATGAACATATCTATTTTTCTAGGTTCTCCCTGTCCACATACACATTTGAGAAAAGCTTACTGCAGAAATCACTACTCATCTAAATGACAGTACATGAGCAGTTCAACCTAGATAGAGGTGTTCAGTAGAAATGTGTAGTGCTCAGCAGGGATGCAATCACACACAACAAACATTCAATTACATTTTTGCATTCACTCTTATTCAGAGCAATTAGGGTTAAGTGGGTTGTTCACCTAGTTTGTTCAGATTGTTCACCTAGTCAGCTCAGGGATTCAAACCAGTGACCTTTTGGTTACTGGCCCAACGCTCTTAACCGTTAGGCTACCTGCCACCTCCAGACATATAATTTGCACCACTCAGGAGGCTTAAGTGCTTGAGGAAGGAAGGAAATATGGTTTACAGGGTTATCACAAGTTAAAAGGATAGGAAGCATGAGTTTTTACTCACCAAAATAACAACACAGTGTGGTCAAAGACAGTAAATTAGTTGTAGTCACAATCTGTTTACCTATAACTACAAACACAGTTATGTTTTTGGGTTGTTACATATTTATTGACTTATTTACGGATATCTTCTAATCTACCACAATGCACTATTTCTCAATGTCATATGGAGAATCGACTCTGTGCTACAGAGTTCATATGCTAGCTGAGTAGTTAGCTCAAGCTGGCTAACGTTAGCATCCTCATGCTCTTCATGGACTTTATGGCTGTGTTATCTAGTGTGCTAAAAACTAAAGAGAAAATCATACCTGCTTGCTGTAATCGTGTACAGTCGTGGCCAAAAGTTTTGAGAATGACACAAGTATTGGTCTCCACAAAGTTTGCTGCCTCAGTGTTGATAATGGCAATTTGCATTTACTCCAGAATGTCATGAAGAGTGTTCAGATGAATTGCAATGAATTGCAAAGTCCCTCTTTGCCATGAAAATGAACTTAATCCCCAAAAAACATTTCCACTGCATTTCAGCCCTGCCACAAAAGGACCAGCTGCCATCATGTCAGTGATTGTCTCGTTAACACAGATGAGAGTGTTGATGAGGACAAGGCTGGAGATCACTCTGTCATGCTGATTGAGTCAGAATAACAGACTGGAAGCTTTAAAAGGAGGGTGGAGCTTGAAATCATTGTTCTTCCTCTGTCAACCAACGTTACCTGCAAGGAACCACGTGCCGTCATCATTGCTTTGCACAAAAAGGGCTTCACAGGCAAGGATATTGCTGCTGGTAATATTGCACCTAAATCAACCATTTATCATCAAGAACTTCAAGGAGAGAGGTTCAATTGTTGTGAAGAAGGCGTCAGGGTGCCCAAGAAAGTCCAGCAAGCACCAGGACCGTCTCCTAAAGTTGATTTAGCTGCGGGATCGGGGCACCACCAGTGCAGAGCTTGCTCAGGAATGGCAGCAGGCACGTGTGAGTGCATCTGCACGCACAGTGAGGCAAAGACTTCTGGAGGATGGCCTGGTGTCAAGAAGGGCAGCAAAGAAGCCACTTCTCT
Source organism: Thymallus thymallus (assembly GCA_023634145.1). Lineage (NCBI taxonomy): Eukaryota > Metazoa > Chordata > Actinopteri > Salmoniformes > Salmonidae > Thymallus > Thymallus thymallus. The sequence goes on from CM042381.1 coordinate 7,047,185, forward strand.
CCAGGAAAAACATCAGGGACAGACTGATATTCTGCAAAAGGTACAGGGATTGGACTGCTGAGGACTGGGGTAGAGTCATTTTCTCTGATGAATCCCCTTTCTGATTGTTTGGGCCATCCGGAAAACACCTTGTCCGGAGAAGACAAGGTGAGCGCTACCATCAGTCCTGTGTCATGCCAACAGTAAAGCATCATGAGACCATTCATGTGTGGGGTTGTTTCTCAGCTAAGGGAGTGGGCTCACTCACAATTTTGCCTAAGAACACAGCCATGAATAAAGAATGGTACCAACACATCCTTCGAGAGGAACTTCTCCCAACCATCCAATAACAGTTTGGTGACGACCAATGCCTTTTCCAGCATGATGGAGCATCTTGCCATAAGGCGAAAGTGATAACTAAGTGGCTCGGGGGAACAAAACATCGAGATTTTGGGTCCATGGCCAGGAAACTCCCCAGACCTTAATCCCATTGAGAACTTGTGGTCGATCCTCAAGAGGCGGGTGGAAAAACAAAAACCCACAACTTCTGACAAACTCCAAGCATTGGTTATGAAAGAATGGCCTGCCATCAGTCAGGATGTGGCCCAGAAGTTAATTGACAGCATGCCAGGGAGGATTGCAGAGGTCTTGAAAAAGAAGGGTCAACACTGCAATTATTGACTCTTTGCATCAACTGAATGTCATTGTCAATGAAAGCCTTTGACACTTATGGAATACTTGTAATTATACTTCAGTGTACCATAGTAACTACTGACATAAAGATCTAAGTACACTGAAGCAGCAAACTTTGTGGAGACCAATACTGTCATTCTCAAAACTGTTCTTCTTTTTGTTTTCTATAGATAGATAGATAGATAGATTCTCTGTGGGGAAATTACTTTATCAAGCAGCTACGAAAATATGGGACAGGTGCAAAATGCCAGAACGAAATACACAAAAGACAGTCTGGAGTGCAAAAAGCTATAGAAACGCATTGCATAGTATGAGTGAATGGCTGAATATGTACACTATACATTGTTATAGTGTTAGGTTAAGAAATTATACAATTATTGCACGTTGATATAAATAAACCCGTGTCACCCCGCTCCTCCGCACACTCCACTGGCTTCCAGTTGAAGCTTGCATCTACCATGGTGCTTGCCTACGGAGCTGTGAGGGGAACAACACCTCCTTACCTCCAGGCTCTGATCAGACCATACACCCAAACGAGGACACTACGTTCATCCACCTCTGGCCTGCTAGCCCCCCTACCTCTACGGAAGCACAGTTCGGGCTCATCCCAGTCAAAGCTATTCGCTGCTTTGGCACCACAATGGTGGAACAAGCTACCCCCCATGAAGTAAAACAATTCATGGAGATGAAGGGGAAACCTGTCGCAGAACTGAGTGATGACAAGTGGATGTGTGATTTGGCCTTCATGGTGGACATAACCAAGTATCTGTCTGACTTGAACGCCAAAACTCCAAGGGCCGAACCAGCTTCTCAACGATCTGCTGTCAAACGTGACGATCTGCTGTCAAACGTGAAGTCCAACTGGAAAGGGGTAGCACAGTGCATTTTCCTACTCTGCCAGGACAAGAGCCTGAGATTACGTCTCAATATGCTGGCGAGTGTGGAAAACTCCCGAAGGCATTTTGTGAGCGGATGTGCCGGATGGCCTACAACACAAAGTCATTGAGCTGCAAAGCAATGACGAGCTCAAAACCAGGTACAACAACCTCCCTCTCCTTGAGTTCTACAAAATGTACGTTAGCGCTGAGCATTTTCCTGTTCTGAGTAGTAATGTATTTGCTTGAAAGTTGGCTGAAAATGTAATTGGAACGAGTAGTCATGAGTGCAAACAAATTGGTTTAATTTGAGTTTATATATATTTGAAGTTATTTCTGTTGGAGTTTACATTATAGGGAATTCTTCGGAATTCTGATTGGTTTTATATAATAACTCGAAAAATGTAAAAGTGAGATGTAACTTTGCATTTGGACGTTTGATCCGTATATTAATACAAATCCATATGTTACATGTGGTTACGTTTATGCTACCTATCCTTTAACAATATTCTACAAAATGTAACGTGTTTTATTTGTCTGGACATACGGTATGGAATGTATCTACAATCTTCTGCATGAGGATATGCAGAAAATGGGACTCAAATCCTTTGACTGTATGTATAGTGTTAGTCCTCATGCCGTGATGCTCTCGAGACAAGTATCACAACTTGGCCTACAACAATCAGTGATGTTTATCAGACTCTGACCATTAAAATCAGGCTGTTACACATGTCTGGTCATCAGGGGAGATCTGAGTCAACAGCCCTCTATCTGCATGGCTAATTACCCTGGAGGAGACAGTGGTGCCATTGGAGGGTCACACCACGTGACACGCTGCATGTCCATCAGCCCTCCTCTCCTCTCTCCTCTACATGCTTCTCACTGTCACTGGTTTCTGAAGGAACTGGAGTGACATCACATCAGGAGGTTGCCAAGGAGAAACAACCCTAATGAATACATTACAGTAGCCATTGGAAATCCATTGCTAATGACTTGTTACCAGTGATTTGTTACCAGTAATGACTTGACAAAACCTAATTGTGATGTAGGTTTAAGGTAGACTGAAATTCAGGTACATGTCAAAATGGGCTTTAGTACAGAAAAATATAACACATCAAATGATTAATTAGGTAACAATTTATATTAATGTCCATTAAAATACTCTTAATTAGGGTGTAATGAATTATCATTAAAATGCCAGTTAATTCCATGTCATCAAGTAAAATTGAGCAAAACAATCAAATTAAAGTCTATGTAGCAGATAATGGACCCTATCAGATATTTATGTAGTTGGTGCTGTATATTAACTATTATTCATTGGTTCTAATTTGAAAATGTATTTGTTTATTTAGAATTGCACAATTTATGATCCCTGCATATAAAAACCACGAAGACTGCCGGAATGCAAGATCGAAATTTATATGATCGTAATTTAGCCTACTGTACATGGTAAACTGTAAGTGGCACTTCACTTTTTAGTATGGAAAACGGATGTTAAAAAAATTTCTACAATATTCACAACATATTGACACAATTACAATCTTTATAGAAAAAAATGTAACTTTATCAATTACATGTGGAAATACGTTTTGAGTTAACATTATCAAGCCAGCAGCAGATGAAACAGAAAGTGAATTCTCTTCTCCCTCTCTCACTGTTTTTAGCTTGCCGTCTAGCTGGCTAGGTTTAGGATATTTACTAGCCCATACCAGTGAAAAACTTAGCTATGTTATCAACATATGGCAGTACACAAACAAAAATCTAGTTATTTTGCACAACTAGAAAGTAATAGACAGAAATTAATTCAGAAACGGAGGAAGAGGATAGCTAGCTATAGCATGTTAGCAGCTGCCTCTTCAACATGAAGCAGCTGTGACAACATTGATTCTAAGATCAAAAAATATGTTTTCCCATTGAGCAAAATCCACAATCCACCCCTCCAAAAAAAGCTAGACTGTGGGGCTTCTCCGAAATGCCACCAGATCCGTGATCGGATCCATGGCCAAAGCGTCGCATTTCAATTTAGCCCGCACTAGGCAGGCTGTATAGAAAACGTCTTCGAAGCCAGCTGGCCAAATTACCTTAACGCACAGCTCCCACAAACACCTTGAAAACTTCCTACTGTTTCCCATAGCCTCCTATTATTTATAGTATGACATCATCAGCAGTTAGCAGACATGTTTACTTTTGGTTATTGTCAATCTTATTTAGATGGAAGAAGTGAACTAAATGCCCTATAGCTAGCTAAAGTTAGCATGGAGATAGAAAGCTAGCGCTTTGAGTTTCACTTTTTTATTTAACCTTTATTTAACTAGGCAAGTCAGTTAAGAACAAATTCTTATTTACAATGACGGCCTACCCCGGCCAAAAACTCCCCTAACCCATAGTGCGCCACCCTATGGGACTCCCAATCACAGCCGGTTGTGATAGAGCCCAGGATCAAACCCAGATCTGTAGTGACACCTCTAGCACAGCGATGCAGTGCCTTAGACCACTGCACAACTCAGGATCACTTACAAAGTTGACTTCCATGCTCACTGAAGCCCATGATCATGCTCTGTCTCTGCTGGTCCTGCTGCTGGGTGTTTGAGATGCTTTAGAAGCCACATTGATGGTAGGGACAGCATTGTGTGGGCATTGTGTGATTTGTTCAGAAGTTATAGCTGATTTGGAGAAAAAAATATCTACTTTTAGAACAACCTAATATTATAATTGATTTAAAAGTTTGTAATTTGGATTTGTTTTCTTGCGGTGCTCTAAGTTACTATTATATGCATTTCTGGCATTGATAAATAAGTGCTACACTGCCTTTAAGTGGAGGTGAACCCAGACACTGTCATTGTGTAAAACCAGTGTATAATACCTGTATGTAATTTATATGTACATATCAATGTTACCCATCAGAAAATAATCCTGACAATGTCTTAATGGGAAACTACTGAAATACTTTACTGAATATACTTAGAATAGACAATACAGCAAATGTAAACACTTGCCTTAGACTTCTCCTGTCTGGTTTGTTTAAGTTTGAAATCCCCTCATGACCATGCAAGACTGACGGTTGTTCAGCAAAGTTCACAGTGCTGGCGCTGTGAAATGCACTGAGCCCACCCAAAACTGTCAAAACGACAAGCAGCACATCTCCTCTGTTACGCCAGCCAGGATATCAGTGCGTGTGTCATAGCAAATGGACGACATCTTCTGTGTGTGTGTGATAAGGGCACTCACCTCGGCATGACCTGATTCCTTTCTTTCTTTCTTTCTCTCTCTCTCTCTCTCTCTCTCTCTCTCTCTCTCTCTCTCTCTCTCTCTCTCTCTCTCCTCTCTCTCTCAGAATACATACCTCCAACTGTTTCTCTATTTCTTTCACTCTATTCCTCTCTCTCTCTCTCTCCCCCTCCTCTCTCTCTCTCTCTCTCTCTCCCCCTCCTCTCTCTCTGTCTCTCTCTCAGTATCTCTCTCTCTCTCTCTCTCTGCGCAGGCGTTCATGTTGCCACTTGGGCATTGGGTTAAACAGAGAAAAAAAACAGGTTTCAAATAAATCTTTCCTTGCCAATCAAACATCAGCGTGTCCAACCTCTGTGACAACCCTATGTCAGTCAATCGGCACATCACACACCAGTCTCATGCTGCTGTCACTGTGTGCCACCCACCCACTCTGCAAGCAGGAGCGGCTGCTTCCTGTTAGCCGTGTTGTGACTAACACAAGCATATGTTAGCTAGCGTCATTTATATAGCTAAAGGAACAGGATGCTACTGGGAGCGTTTGACGTTGAGCAAATGGCTTGATTGACGGCACGTGATTGTTCCTCTTTAGCACTGACATGTTGGGACAGTACAAAATACCTTTCCCTCATAGGGGTTGGGGATATCTCATCTCATTTTTTAAAATCTAACTTCGCATGTCAAAACGTAAATTCTGCAGCGACGGGATGTGACAAGCCTGGGCCCAAGGGGACTGCTCCGAATAGAGGCCTGCACAAATTGATTTTGATTTTCTTCCAAATCATTCAAAGTGTTCAGCTTTAATGCGAGCTGATCAGAGAGCCGTCCAGAGCATGACAACGGGCCCAGTAACCGGGGAGATTAGCTCTGTCACTCTGGAGATCATGCCCTGTCGCTGTGTCTCTCTCTCACTGGGCATGTCAGCCATGGATCACAGCTAGCTACTGTACACCCAACTGGATCTTTTACATAACCATGCCACAGAGGAACCCTCACTGGGCCAGATCACTCAGCACCAGGGCCCTTTCTCCCTCCTTGCTGCCTCTGGCCTGTGGCTTCTCCAAAACTGGGATCAAACTGTGAAAAAGCTTGACCCAAGTTCATCTATGATGACATCCTTTACATATTCAGTGGATGGTGGAGTTTATGTTTAAGTTGCAGGACATCTCAGCCAAACAGGAAATTACAGATCAAGGAGCTCCATGCACTAGGAACAATCATCATATGTATGGCAGCCTTTAACCTCCACCTTTGCATCTCCAATCTAAACAGAGAGCTTCAATGTAGAGTAATATACACTACTGTTCAAAGGTTTGGGGTCAATTAGAAATGTCCTTGTTTCAAATTGATCAGAAATACACTGTAGACATGGTTAATGTTGTAAATGACTATTGTAGTTGGAAACGGCAGATTTTTTATGGAATATCTACATAGGCGTACAGAGGCCCATTATCAGCAGCCATCACTCCTGTGTTCCAATGGCACGTTGTGTTAGCTAATACAAGTTTATCATTTTAAAAGGCTAATTGATCATTAGAAAACCCTTTTGCAATTATGTTAGCGCAGCTGAAAACTGTTGTGCTGATTAAAGAAGCAATATAACTGGCCTTCTTTAGACTAGTTGAGTATCTGGAGTATCAGCATTTGTGGCCTCGATTACGGGCTCAAAATGGCCAGAAACAAATAACTTTCTTCTGAAACTCAGTCTATTCTTGTTCTAAGAAATGAAGGCTATTCCATGTGAGAAATTGCCAAGAAACTGAAGATCTCGTACAACGCTGTGTACTACTCCCTTCACAGAACAGTGTAATCTGGCTCTAACCAGAATAGAAAGAGTGGGAGGCCCCGGTGCACAACTGAGCAAGAGGACAAGTACATTAGAGTGTCTAGTTTGATAAACAGATGCCTCACAAGTCCTCAACTGGCAGCTTCATTAAATAGTACCCTCAAAACACCAGTCTGAACGTCAACAGCGATGAGGTGACTCCGGGATACTGGCCTTCTAGGCAGAGTTGCAAAGAAAAAGACATATCTCAGACTGGCCAATAAAAAGAAAATATTAAGATGGGCAAAGAACACAGACACTGGATAGAGGAAGATATGGCTTTTTCTTTGCCACTCTGCCTAGAAGGCCGGCATCCCGGAGTTGCCTCTTCGCTGTTGACGTTGAGACTGGTGTTTTGCGGGTACTTTCTTTCTTTCAAAAACAAGCACATTTCAAAGTGACCCCAAACCTTTGAACGGTAGTGTACTGTACATGTTTGCACACCAGTAGTTCATACAATAATGAATCATTTGCATCATTATTGCTATAAACATCTATTTGAGCCTTTTAATGTAAACAACTTTCTTCTATACATACATATAGTACATTATGAGAGCCGATCTTTGAGGTATAAACTGATTACAGTTTAAAAGGCCAGAGCAGCATAGCATCTTTGTGGTGGGTAGAAACAAGATGCCGCTGGCAGCACAAATGTACTCTCGTGTACAAGGGCTTCTAATTTCCAAGCGGTTGATGGGCCTGAACTTTTTGAGTGGATCGAATGTGACAGCATCAAAGAGTAAGCTAAGGCAGACAAACTTAACAGCCTCACTGTCAGAGGAAAAGTCCCATGAGAGAGAAATAGAGAGAGAAAGAAAGATTGAGAGATTGATTTAGAATTACCCTCACATTCACAAACACACACACCTACACACACACATAGACTACACAGTTAACTGTGTTAATTTTCTATCATATGTTGGAGTAGTGTTTCAGCATTCATCAATCTCAGTCAACAACATCTCATCAGACAAACTTTGACTTACAAACTTTGACTTAGAAAGTTTTGTCAAAGTGGCTCGGGGGCATCTCCCAAGATGAATGTGAAAGTGTATGGATGGCATGAAAGTGGGCAAAACGCCAGGCTGCCCAGGGGGTGCAACCATGGCAACACCCAGAGGACTGTTCCCGTATAACAAGGACAGGTGAAATGCAGTAGCTCCTATATGACCAGACTAGGAATGGGTCAATAAATCCATATTTTTTAAGTATATTGATATGTATGAGAATCCTTAGAGGGGAAATGCTCTCAATGGTAATTGAGACTATGCATATTACAGTAAGCATGTTTACAGTAATATTGGAGGAGAGTTCTCAGACACAGACAGGGCTGTTGTGTTGAGGTACATCTCGTTAAGGTTTTGATTCTTTAAAAGACTGTGGTGAGATATCAGGCCTGTTCCCCATGAGGTCAGCACTTTCCCCTTTGCACGGATATGTGCTTTAAGGTGTCTTGTAATGCTCAAGGAGACAGGATCTAATAGATTGATACACAGATTTTGACATGCTATTTGAGCGTGCGGCCTCGCCGTAATTGGCCACGTCATCATGCATTAAATGAACGATATATAGAGGAGTGCCCTGAGACGAGTGTCTTGGCCTAATCCGTCAGACATCAGAACAAACTGTATGTGACAGGGCTCTCTGAGGGGGTAAAAGGAGAGAACGAGGTGCTTTTTTAAAAAGTATTACACTGATGGACATCTGAGCTACTACCCCTCCCTTCCTTTCTCTCCGTCTGTCCCCCAGTGTACTTACTTACTCTCTCTTACATTCTAATTATCCTCCTCTCTTTCAGCCTTCCAATGACACAAGCCAATCCTTTTCTCTTTCTCTTTCTCTTTTTCTAGGCATGTCATACAGTAAATGCATGCCTCTCTCTAACCAAATGTTTCAAGTGTGGCTAGGATGGGTCCAATGAGTGAGTTTCTGACAGATTTAGGAGGAAATCAAAAATCAAACAAATGACTTTGACTCCAGCTGCTGTCGCTGTGGAGTGCAGAGTGTCAGATGACAGAAATGTCAGATGTCAGAAATCTCCAACTCCTCTGCTTCTCTCACATGGAATTGGACATTGAGATTAAGCTGGTCATCCAATATGATCTGAAAGGTTTCCATGAAATGAGGCACACTGACGAGAAAACAGTTACCGTCCATTCATTCACCAACAGACCCAATCACTGGGAATCCAGGAGCGTTCCCCTTCTCTGCATTTGCAGTGTTTAATGAGTTATTAATCTGTGAAACATGGCCGCAACACAAAGCATTAAGGGGAAAACTGGAAATGTATCACTGTTTTGTATATAGATTTGAATGTAGGCCAGACGTTTGAGCAGAGGAAAGGTGTTCAGATTTTTGTATCATCTCATGGGTGACAGAGTAGGTGTGTGTTATATGGAAACACTGAGTCTTCTGATCTTCAAATTACCTGAAAAAAATAAGTGACCTTTACATAGAAGTTATATAAAGGTTCAATTTAACATGGTTTCCTCCGGTCTGATTTATTTACACTGAACCTGAAGTGGAGCATAATTTATTACCAGTCGTTCAGCAGCAGGACCTCATAGAAAAAGGGTATAATTTGAAGATTTTAATATTAGGTTTCTATATGTATTACATTTTAATTTTCTATCCAAACCCCCAAACCATACGTTAGTGGCATATAAGCTCCTGTCGTTAAATATGAAATATACTTTGAATTTGTAATTATTAACAATGACTCATAAGTGTTGGTTGGGTTTCACTCACGCTACTAGTTTTCTTTGGCTGATGGTATCACTTCAACCTCCGCCCCATTTACCCCCCCCCCCCCTCCCCCCAGTTCAATACACCCACACTCCTCCCTCATCCTTCTCACAGTACAGTTGGGGATACAGTGAAAGACAGCAGGTTTATTTTCTTATGAGAGAGAAGTACCCATTGAAAAAACAAGCTGTGTTTAGAGGGGGAAGCTGGCTAGACAACAGAGACTGCTTTATGCTCCAGACACAATGAGAGAGTATCACAATGGAGTCCTGTGGATCCTGTGCTACTGCCACACCACGCAGGATTAAAGCAAATGGGACTTAAAGACGTGCCGTTGAAAGGAAAGGGAGGGGATTATACAGGAATTAGAAAAACCCTCCTCTTTTTTCAATAGAGGTTAGAGTTTACTGTTTACTCACCTTTCAATGGCTGTTAGTGTATATATTACATCTGCCCACCTTTTCAAAAATCGCATGAGCTGAGTAGAAGAAAAGCACAGGGAAAACATTATGGCCAAACATTGCTAACAATTCCCATACGTCTGTCCAATTGGGTGTCTGACAATTGGCACTGGAGCTATATTCACCTGGGCCTTAGATGGGCTTGTGCATCTATGGTGCCGGATTTGCATATCAAGCAGTTTAATGTACGCTTACATCATCTTTCATTGATTTTCAGGAGCACGTTCTTTCATGTGACATGGTAGAGTGCATGTCCTGTTTACCTCTAACTGCCCTTTGTGAGGATATCTTAAGCGATCACAGGCGGCTGACTGTAAGAGGGAGCAGGGAGGGGTAGTGGTTGGGGGGGGGGTTTGGGGGGGTTGGGCGTCATCCTGTTGTTCCTCCCCTTCTGGTTGGCCCTCTCTGACAGAATGCACTGTGGCTGCTAATAAGGGTATTCATCACGCCAGCGAGCACCGTGACAACTTCGCCGACGCCACACAATTGTCCCTCAAATTTGAACTTATCATTTAATTACACTCCGGGGGATTTGATTGCCTTGTCAAGATGCAGGTTAGTTAAGAGGAGAGATCTCCCTGACCGAACGACCGACCCTCGTCATGACAAACTCTCATCTCATCAGCCGATCAGTTGCCTGCAGATTCTTCAAATGAGATTTAATTTCTTCTTCTTCTCTGATTCCTCCTCTTTTCTTTTAATGGGAATATTTTAACTGCATGACCTTAAAGAAAAAATCCAACCAAAACCACTCATTCCTATAACTAGGCAAATCAGTTAAGAACAAATTCTTATTTACAATGACGGCCTACCTACAGGGTCAGCCCCTGGAGCAGATTAGGGTTAAGTGCTTTGCTCAAGGACACATCGACAGGTTTTTCACCTTGTCGGCTGGGGTTTTCAAACCAGCGACCTTTCAGTTACTGGCCCAATTTACAGTGTTAAATAACACCAATATATCAGAACAATATCTTTTTGTGAACAAATGTTTCCTTTTGTCATTATAGTAAGGTTGGTAGCAACATCGTGAAAATCGTGGGAATCTGTTGCAGCTCAAGTCGACTACAAAACCCACAATGCAATGCTCTCTATATGGGCTGGCTGGCTAGCTAGATATCTAACAAATGTAGCTACACACAATAATACTAAAGTTAATATCGGCATGTGAAGTAGCTAGCTAGCTGTAAAATCACCTTAACAAACTGCAATATCAATTTAGGAGTCTACAATCTCACCATGTTCAACCGGCAGATCGATAAGTGGAGTCCGACATTAGCAACGGCCATGCAACAGCCCCATGCAATGCACCCTGGACTGAAAAGGCAGATAAATATGAGAAATGTGGTGGACCCTCTGTTAAATTACACATTTCTCAAGGTAGGAATATCAATGGCTCATTTGAGAGAACAACAACCTCCCGTGTTATGACACCGGACAGTATTGAAATCTAATACTGTATATATGATAGACTTTTTCCACAAACTAAAAGGCATATTCCTATTAAATTTCAGTGTAGTGAGAGCAGCTTTATCGCAACGCTACGTCATATCGGACACATTTCTGCCTGCTTGAACCACAATAGCTCAGATACACATGAAATCATGAAATGCCCCCGGGAATCGATAGAACATCACTCAGAGATAAACAAGAACAATACAACATTTAAAATGGGTGAATCTTTCCTTTAAAGGTAGGTTTAGGGAAATGTTCAGAACAGTTTCTCTCCAAGAAGTAATAGTTGTAAATCAGTAAATGTTTGTATAAACTGCACTGCAGTTACATAGAGTATCTACTATACCAAGCATAGAACATACTAAATCAATGTATGGGGTCAAATCCATGACCCCACTCTATATGAAGAGTCATGTTTTCTTTTAATAGCCAGAGCAGATATGTGCCCTGGGGGTGTCTCAATCTTCGTAGCATTTGACCCCATACATGTATAGAAGAATTGTTGGACAGTTGATACGTAAGGCAACATTCGTATAGGTTTCCAAAGTATAGAAGTGTGGCATGGCCCGATTGTATGTCTAAATCCCCTTCCCCCACATTCCCTAAATTAGTCCAGTGTCTAAGTAATGAAATCATTCTCATTATTAGGAAGTATCTTGGCATTTATTCTTTATTTCCTGTGCAACAGTTATAGCACTCGGGGGGAAATGAGGGCCTGCCAATAAAAGTTCCACCCTGGCATGAGCTGAGGTTTCTCAAATGAAGACATATGTCACAGAGAGACTCGGCGAAAGGCCTGGAGAACTTTTCAGCTCAGCATATACCCTTTTAACAAAAGGGCTCATAAATTCAACCTTTCCAATGCGACACAAATGAAATTTTGAGCCTGAAGTTTTGGTCATTTCTTTCCCAGATGATTGGAATGAATATGGGGTAGTTAAAGTTTAATATCCTATTATGTGTCTCTGTTTAACTTGCGTGGCCTGTCAGGGATGCTAGCTGCCTCTCCCTGGGCTCTGTCGATATTTTCCAAGGCAGACTGATTGTTGTGCCAACTCAAGGAGGGTATTTAATACGACAGCTTTCACTCCAGTGTACAATTTGTGTCATTTTTGACTAAAGGGTCTGCACTAGTTTAGCTTCTAGCCAGTATTATTATTTTCTTCTAGAATAGAACATTTTCTAAAGAAGCCAGGTGTTGACTGTGACAACTATAGCTATGTCACGTACAGTACAGCATCTTGTGCATTGAAGCTAGTGCTTGAGCAGTTAAATCAGTTATTGACCATGTTGGGGAGTAATGAACTAGTAATTAAAATACATTTTGTAGTAGTTTGATGGTAGTTGAACTAAATTCAAATCTTGGTAGATTTTTCAGTAGTTAATTAGTTTACTTCACTACTTGAGTTCCTCACTATTTTTGCCAAAAGAAAATAAAATATGGGTGAAGTAGGCAAGATTTTCCTTTCTTTTTCGTAATCGTAGCTGCCTAATTCTCACTTGAAAAATTGTTTTGTTGTTTAATAGGATAGATTACACACTCTGTTAAAGAGCGACTGTGTTTCTCTGTTGCTCATTAAGAAAAATTAGATTTCAGTCTTTCAGTCTCTGATGTTTGTCCCCCATGAGACAGCACAGGAACAAAGCCATTATCACTTCCTCAAAATAGTCAGAATGAATCTAAGATTATTAAGTTTGGAAGTTTCTGCCGAGGAGGTTTTGGTTACGCAATTTTACATCTAGCTAAGGTGTTTGGTGCAGTATTTCTCAAGTTAAAACATGCTGCGACGTGTTGTCTTATGTAAACAAAGTCCGATCCGCTGCGCTGCTGGGCAGTATGTCTCACTGTCTGTATGTTTTGTGGTAGGATTGGATAGAGCCCAATCACCGCAGCTGTGTATTCCGTGTTACTGGGTAAATGAGCTTTGTTGAAATCAAAACCCAACCCTCAAGTAAGTCATGGTGAACTTACTTACAAAACTCAGTTTTGGATGAGATTGACATTCTGACCAAAATTATCCTATTTAAACTTTGTAGTCAATTTTAACACTAGAATACATGTTTCGGACTAATATTGATGCCACATAGGCCATTTTCTATCAGATAAGTAGTTTATTGACTTGAGTTGACATCTGACTACAGAGTGATCTGTTCCTGCAATTTATATTCTATGACATTTCAGAATTAGATATGATATTTTTTAACAAATTAGTTTGGATGTAGTGAACTACTTTTTCAAAGTAAACTACAACATTTTCTTAAGTGTTGCTTTAGTGTAGCTTAACTTCTTCCAGTGTGAAGTAATTGGTAGCCTATATTTTCAGAGGAGCTTCCCCAACACTAATTATTGATTAACATGCTCCTGCCTCTCTTCCATGACCCTGATGACCATGATAATGTGCTGAATTCACTGCACACCTTCCACATCTGTGACACATACTGAAATGACAAGCATGAACGTCTAATTGATTGTATTAATTGCTAAGTGGTGATTCATAATTGGATTTGACTTGATTAAATACCCAGGGTAATTGTAATAAAATACACATTGCATAAGTGCTTAGGAAAAAGGTGTGCAGAGTTTGTCTGTGCTACTCCCAGTTCCAGATACACCTGCAATGCTAAATCATAAGCACCTCACTAGATATTGCCAGGCTGGAAATGTTTTGTGCTGTTTTTGCAATTCCTCAATACGGATTTATATCTTTTGCTTTGGGAAGGTTGTAATATTTCACGGCTTACAGCGAGAAGTGCGAGTACAGTATGCACACAAGAATGGGGGAGGGAGAAGATGATTTGAAGGGAAGGTTGAAATACAGTATCAGCATATATTGTAATTTCATTTTGATAAGGCCATGCTTATAAACGGGGATGGTTCATCCACAGCAAAGACTTGTGGTTTTATTTTACACATCCCTAGCTCTGGGATGCTCCCCGACGATCATTAGTGCATCCCACAACAGGGGATATCTGCAAATTAGAACAGGTGCGGCGCTCCCACTCCCACAATGCACCGGGAGTCTTGACAACACAAAACTCTCTGCAGTTACTTCCTGAAATGCAGTGTGTGTGTGTGTGTCTTTGTGTGTTTTATTCTCTGCCTTGTCAGAATTTCCTTTCAAACCCATCTGATCAGGTCGAGTCTCATCACGCTGTCACCCCAGCTCTCTTTTCATTAGTCTAGCGCTCTCCGTTCGCCTAGCCAAGCAGAAGAACTCAAACACATGTGCAAATTAAATCGACATCCAAACTCACTGCGATATACAAAGCAATTTAAATGATATTCATTAGAGCGATGACAAGTCCTGATGAGCCTTTCAGGAGGAGAGCACTCCTTCAGCTTTTTGCCGACTCTGTTTCATGGCCGCTGAGGCGTGACGGCCGTCACTGCACCTTCACTTAAAAAAAAATAATAATACCCACAATACAGAGAGGTTTCTTCCCTCTGCAACACACCTACCACTCCACCCTTGTCCCCTCTGTCTTTTTAAAACAGACGGAGCCTATTCATGGTTTACAAACTGATCCCATTTAGAAAGTGCATTCTTCACCACTGTTTCCTCTGTTTAGTATATTATGCTTTTTTTCATTATTAAGATTCTATTTATGTCCATGGCAATTAACTGCTGTCAGCTGTTCTAATGTATAAAAACGGCAAGGTGTATTTTTTTTCTCTTCTTCTTCCCATTCGGACATGAGCCAATTAATTTAGGCTTTTCGTGCAGCCTTTAATTAACCCCTTCAGGACTGAAATTATGTCTAATGCCAGTGATTGAGGCCAAGCTTGAAATTACCCAGCCCAGGCAGCTCCACAGCACTGGTAAAGACCTCTGTGGGCTGATTACTGCTGTCCTTTGTTTGGGTCTATATGCATACATTCAATTCCATAATTCATTAGCATTTGATTGTGGAAAAACAGAGCCAGCTATATCATAAAATGTCTGGCATATGTAATGTATTTTCTACATGATTCCAAGCATGTGAGCCGTTCCAAGATTGCTCGTCCTTTGTTCCATGATAGCTTCAGCACTGCAGACATTGGATCTGATGTTGTAATCAATTTGTGAGACCAGACGTGGTCTGGACGTTTGGTAATTAAGGTGCTTGTGGGCGGAAATAATTTAAGCGTGATAATGAGCTTTAAGGGGACTGGTGAACGGGTGTCATCCCAGGAGCTCAGCCATAGAGAGGATCTCAGATTGGAGCAGGATCACCCTCCACCATGTTTAACCTCTAAAGTTACATAGTCATCACTAAACCTACTCATCAAAACAGTTCACAGAATTCATATTTGATGTTAGTCCCTTTGAAATTACACTACCAATGCAATCCAATCCGGCATTTTCATTTATGATCACTCAAAGCAACAAAATAAATTACATATTTTATTAAAAACGTGGATACACGTGCAATTTCTTGTTTCTGTTATTTGGGAGAAATCCAAAATGTCTTGCAATCTTGGCAAACACATGTAATCATACCACATACAATTATCTCACTGTCTCTTGGTTCATTTCAAATATTGATGGAAGTAAATATACACACCTAGGAGCAAATCCTTATGAATATCCCATAGATCATCTACTGGCATTATTTTAATGAGGCAACAGAATATTTTAATCAATGCACCACAATATGTGTTAAAACAGCCTCTTATCTCTATGTGCATTAGTGGCACAATCACATTGAAGATTGAGACACCCCCAGGGCACATATCTGCTCTGGCTATTAAAAGAAAACATGACTCTTCATATAGAGTGGGGTCATGGATTTGACCCCATAATACAGTTTTTCTATTAGTGCCTTAAGGGGAGGGCGGGGCGGATGGTGTTTGACCCTGTGTACTGGTGTAGCCCCGAACATCCTCCAGAGGAGGAGATAGTGACGAACATCACTCCAGGGGGGTGGGAAGGGACTGGGGGTCATTTTAAATGGTGCTAAGCACTTTCCCTTATCACCTAGCTTTGGCTGTCTGACCCCTGACCTGGGAAGATATTTCCTCATCGGAGGCTGAGCGGGGACAGCTTCGTCGCATTGGTCAATGGGAGAAAAAGCTTGGGAGAACTGAAACCACTCTTTGTGATCATTGGGAATGATAGGAACGATAGCCACTTACAGATCCACTTCACTGATAAACTGATTCATCCTCTTTCTTAATAGCACCTCACTTAAAATGGTGCCACCAACCGTACTGGTCATCTATGTATTACTCCTGAAATCACAAACAATGACAGCTGAAGTAGAAAGAGTAGGCCTGTAGTAAACTATGGTCAACAATAACAGCAACAGTTGAAACAACAGCAGTTAACACCAAACAACAACCATCATGTAGTCATGGTTATAGTTATTGTAGGTGATATGTAAAGTCATAACAGGTCGTAGCTACAGGATGATTGCAGGTTTGTTGTATAAGAAGGAACTACGCGAAGATGCAACTGTCATGGCTGGGTGTTTAAACGGACCAAGGCAAAGCGCTGTAGTAGTTCGACATTTGTTTATTAAGACAAACTCAAAACAATAAACATAGAAATAAGCACAACCGCACCGTGTGTGCGCAAAGCACCTATAAACAAACAATGTCCCAGAACACAGGTGGAAAATGAAACAACTTAAATAGGATCCCCAATTAGAGACAATGCATAGCAGCTGCCTCTAATTGGGGACCAAACACAAATTAACACATAGAGTTCAATAGAACTCTTCTGCCAGGGCCTGACCGTGACGTCCCCCCAAGGTGCGGACCTACGGCCATAAGACCCGGAACATACACTGGGAGGGTCAGAGAGGGAAACTTGCTTCGATGGCGGCTCCGGCCCCGGCGCAGGACGTAGCACCAGTCCCGGCGGTGGATCCGCCCATGGAGCTGGACTGGACGCCAGTCCTGGACTAGGCCCCAGCACAGATGGAGGCTTCGGCCATGGAGCGGGACTAGATGCCGGTCCCGGACTGGGCACTGGCGCGGAGGAAGGCTCCGGCCATGGAGCGGGTCTGGACACCGGTCCCAGACTGGGCACCGGCGCAGAGGGAAGCTCCGAAATCGGAGCTGGACTGGACACCGGTCCCGGACTGGGCACCGACGCAGAGGGAAGCTCCGACCTAGGAGCTGGACTGAAGACCGGTCCAGGACTGGGCACCGGCGCAGAGGGAAGCTCCTGCCCTGGAGCTGGACTGGACGCTAGGCCTGGACTGGGCACTGGCGCGGAGGGCGGTCCGACCCTGGCGCTGGGCTGGACACCGGGCTGGGAACAGGCACTGGCACTACTGGGCTAAGAACACGCACTGGAGATACCGGGCTAGGAACCTTATCAGGTGCTACCAGGCTCTCCACCATCTTGCTTGGACCTCTAAGGGCTGTTCGTTAAACCCCTCTGGGGTCCGCCTATCCTCCACTGTAGGAGGCCGAAGTTCTTCTCCATCCTCCTGGTGCGCTCAGCAGGGAGTCTTCCAAGAGGCCCCACAAGCATCTCGACCTTATCTCATCCTCGACCTCCGTCGAGAACCCCTATAGCCCCCCCAACAAATGTGTATGGGGTTTCAGGGCGGTTCCTTGGTTATGCCCTGGATCCTGGTTAGCATTCAGGGCTATACAGAGAAGGTCCTCCACCTCGGAGTCAGAATTACATCCTCCAAGGAGTTCCTTCACTGTATAGCATTGCTTGGTCTCATTGTGGTGGGATATTCTGTCACGGCTGGGTGTATGAACGGACCAAGGCGAAGCGCTGTAGTAGTTCGACATCTTTTTAATGTTCAATAGAACTCTTCTGTCAGGGCCTGACCGTGACAACCATAGAGAAGCCAGAGGCCTCCCTACAGTCAGGACCTAACAGCAACATTAATGTAAACAGTGTACACGTGAGGTACCAGACAACATCACATCTTATCTGATGAAAGCTAGAGCAACAAGCCAAGCACATTTTCAATATTGTTTCTATAGGCTATTTAGTTCCTTTCTGGAACTAAAAATATAAAATGTAGTAAGTGATAAAGTTTTAACTCAGCCAACAATATTGTCTTACAACACTTCAGGGGGAAAAGCAAGCATTTGAAGGTTCAAAGAGGCGATTTTGTTGATTGTGTTGTCCTAACATGATCCATAGAAGGTGTGAGTTAGGGACTGGTGATGAAATTACTAGAACTCTGAAATATCTAAAGGCTAGCCTCGGAACAGATATCAGATATCAGTTCAGTTGGAGCACTTCTGTTCTCTACTATTGGTATGGTGGCAGCCTGCAGCTATTAGCTGACCCCTGTGTCGGGTTCACGGGGTGAGTTACAGGTCAGCAGGGCCAAGCCAGGCCCATGTTTGCGCAACTAGACAGGAGGACTGTGGGAGAACACTGCTTGCCCCTTCAGTGACAATGTGAAAGCAATAGTCTTGTTTGAGAGGGTTTTAACCTCCACCCCTATGTGGCTAATGGACAAGGAACAACATTGTGTTGCAAAACTAGGCCTACACCAAATTCTGTTTTTTTGGGGGGGGGAAAACATACAGTATAATGCCTTATACAATGGGCGGGTCTAATCCTGAATGCTGAATGCTAGTTAAAACCGAATTCCTGCTGGTGTCTATTCCACAAGTTACCACCGGCTAAATCTATGACGTTAAAAACGCCTATTTACTCTGTTCCATCTGACTGCGCCATCCACTGTCTCATCAGCCCAGCCAGGCAATTTATAAACTTGATCTCCACTATAAAAAACATCCTGACATTATCTCACATTTCTTTTAGACTAATATTTAGTTTTCAACTGAGGAGATTTGTATAAATTTGCAACATTGTTTCAATATTCAAATATGATCTCCAGCTGTCCCGTAGTAATGAACGAGTCGGGACGAGAGTCAAGAATGCAGTGTTTCTCAGCCAGTCGAAACAATGAATCAGCTGGCATAATTTCTATGGATATATACAAAGAAATGTCATGTAAACGAAGTGAAGCTACTGTAGTTTGCAGTCTTTCCAGCTTCAGTTTGAAGTGATTGTATTACCTGTGTTGTTGGCTACCTCCTCTGAACAAGTGTCCTGACGAGTGAGCACATTTTCTATTCCAGGCGAAATCGTGCCTCATTAGCTCACAAATGACACTAGAAAACAGCATAAACGAATGCAAATACAATTGCTGTTGTTATTCTGGCTGCTCTTTGATGTGACTGTAAATTATCTGTAGTTAGCTAGCTAGCAAGCAAGGGATAAGAACGTTGCCAGCCAGAATGGCAATGGAACATTTAGAACAATGGACTGGGTCACGTCCATAGATACTGAACAAAACGACTGAACGACTGCTCACGTCTCTGACAACCGAACCAACAGAACAAACGATCAGCCGGATTGGGTAGCAACCCTAGATTTGTGTTGGGACTATGTCTTGTGGAAGGATGAATAAAATAAATAAATATGTAAATATGTAAATCATTATTTGAATACGTTGTATAAAAGTGATAATGCACTCGAAGCCGGTGTTTAGAGGATATATTGGCACGGTTTGCCGTCCCTCGACTTCGTCTCAGGCCTAACAACACCGTGCCAATATAACCTCCAAACACCGGCCTTGAGCGCATTATCACTTTATTAATAGACTTATAGCAACTTATAATAGCCTACTCAGGGCGGTAGGTAGCTCAGCGTCTAAGGAGCTGGACGTTTTGCCGAAATGTGGCCGTTTCAATTCCCGGGCCAGGTGCTGGAAAAATAATATACAAATAAAATAAGGGGGTCTGGCAACTGGAAGGCTGCTGGATTCACATCCTAAATAAATTCCCCTACATTTGGGCCCTTGAGCAAGGCCCGTTACCCCACAACTTGCTTTTCATCCATTGGTGCTATCTTGCAGCTTGACTCTGTGCTCGTCTCAACTGTATACCATGATGTGTGCTGTCTTGAGAATGGAGCAGAAGACACATTTCTGTTGTTGGCTACATTATGGACAATAAAGTTATATTCTAGTCTATTCTATATGATGTGAAAGTGACGAGTGAATTTTACTTCCGTATTCCTTGTTTTATAGGCTAAGAATGACCCTCAAATCTAGAACTACACACATGAACTACAGGTCTTTCGACAGCTCACCGGTCTACATAAAAAAAGTATTGGTAGGTAATGTTCAGCAAAAAAAACACATCAAACGGCCTGTAACTGACGGGTTGTTACCATCCTGTAAATCCTCAGCTCGAGCAGGCATGGTCCGGCATGTTATTAAAGCAGCAGCTGAGGAGATGTAGTCCAAACTTTCAGCAATATCTCTTTCTTGTTTAGTATTTTGATAAAAGGCATCTGGTATGACTAAATCAATAAGTGATTACGAGTATAATTGTATATATATATACAGTACGAGTAAAACGTTTGGACACACCTATTCATTCAAGTTTTTTTTACTATTTTCTACATTGTAGAATAATAGTAAAGACATCAAAACTATGATATAACATATGGAATCATGTAGTAAACAAAAAAGTTTTGCACACTCTTGGCATTCTCTCAACCAGCTTAATGAGGAATGCTTTTCCAACAGCCTAGAAGGAGTTCCCACACATGCTGAACACTTGTTGTCTGTTTTTTCTTCTCTCTGAGGTCCAACCTATCCCAAACCATCTCAACTGGGTTGAGGCCGGGTGATTGTGGAGGCCAGGTCATCTGATGCAGTACTCCATCACTTTCCTTGGTCAAATAGACCTTACACAGCCTTGATGTGTGTTTTGGGTCATTGTCCTGTTGATAAACAAATTATAGTCCCACTAAGCGCAAACCAGATGGGATGGCGCATCGCTGCAGAATGCTGCGGTAGCCATGCTGGTTAAGTTTACCTTGAATTCTAAATAAATCACTGACAATGTCACCAGCAAAGCACCCCCACATAATCACACCTCCTCCTCCATGCTTCACGGTGGAAACCACACATATGGATATCATATGTTCACCTACTCTGCATCTCACAAAGACACAGTGGTTGGGACCAAAAATATCAAATTTGACTCCAGACCAATGGACAAATTTACACCGGTCTAATGACCATTGCTTGTGTTTCATGGCCCAAGCAAGTCTCTTCTTCTTATTGGTGTCCTTTCGTAGTGGTTTCTTTGCAGCAATTCGACCATGAAGGCCTGATTCACACAGTCTCCTCTGAACAGTTGATGTTGAGATGTGCCTGTTACTTGAACTGTGTGAAGCATTTATTTGGGCTGCAATCTGAGGCTGGTAACTCTAATGAACTTATCCTCTACAGCAGAGGTATTTCTGGGTCTTTCATTCCTGTGGCGGTCCTCATGAAGCTGATTGAGAGAATGCCAAGAGTGTGCAAAGCTGTTATCAATGCAAAGGTGGCTACTTTAAAGAATCTCAAATATAAAGTACATTTTGATTTGTTTAACACTTCATAGTTTGTCTTCACTTTTATTCTACAATGTAAAAACTAGTGCAAATAAAGAAAAAACATTGAATGAGTAATATTCCAAACTTTTGACCATATACAGTGGGGAGAACAAGTATTTGATACACTGCCGATTTTGCAGGTTTTCCCACTTACAAAGCATGTAGAAGTCTGTAATTTGTATCATACGTACTCTTCAACTGTGAGTGACGGAATCTAAAACAAAAATCCAGAAAATCACATTGTATGATTTTTAAGTAATTGATTTGCATTTTATTGCATGACATAAGTATTTGATACATCAGAAAAGCAGAACTTAGTATTTGGTACAGAAACCTTTGTTTGCAATTACAGAGATCATACGTTTCCTGTAGTTCTTGACCAGGTTTGCACACACTGCAGCAGGGATTTTGGCCCACTCCTCCATACAGACCTTCTCCAGATCCTTCAGGTTTCGGGGCTGTCGCTGGGCAATACGGAATTTCAGCTCCCTCCAAAGATTTTCTATTGGGTTCAGGTCTGGAGACTGGCTAGGCCACTCCAGGACCTTGAGATGCTTCTTACGGAGCCAATCCTTAGTTGCCCTGGCTGTGTGTTTCGGGTCGTTGTCATGCTGGAAGACCCAGCCACGACCCATCTTCAATGCTCTTACTGAGGGAAGGAGGTTTTTGGCCAAGATCACGCGATACATGGCCCCATCCATCCTCCCCTCAATATGGTGCAGTCGTCCTGTCCCCTTTGCAGAAAAGCATCCCCAAAGAATGATGTTTCCACCTCCAAGCTTCACGGTTGGGATGGTGTTCTTGGGGTTGTACTCATCCTTCTTCTTCCTCCAAACACGGCGAGTTTAGTTTAGACCAAAAAGCGATATTTTTGTCTCATCAGACCACAAGACCTTCTCCCATTCCTCCTCTGGATCATCCAGATGGTCAATGGCAAACTTCAGATGGGCCTGGACATGCGCTGGCTTGAGCAGGGGGACCTTGCGTGTGCTGCAGGATTTTAATCCATGACGGCGTAGTGTGTTACTAATGGTTTTCTTTGAGACTGTGGTCCCAGCTCTCTTCAGGTCATTGACCAGGTCCTGCCGTGTAGTTCTGGGCTGATCCCTCACCTTCCTCATGATCATTGATGCCCCACCGAGGTGAGATCTTGCATGGTGCCCCAGACCGAGGGAGATTGACCATCATCTTGAACTTCTTCCATTTTCTAATAATTGCGCCAACAGTTGTTGCCTTCTCACCAAGCTGCTTGCCTATTGTCCTGTAGCCCATCCCACCCTTGTGCAGGTCTACAATTTTATCCCTGATGTCCTTACACAGCTCCCTGGTCTTTTTGATTGAGTATCTGGACAAGTGTCTTTTATACAGGTAACGAGTTCAAACAGGTGCAGTTAATACAGCTAATGAGTGGAGAACAGGAGGGCTTCTTAAAGAAAAACTAACAGGTCTGTGAGAGCCGGAATTCTTACTGGTTGGTAGGTGATCAAATACTTATGTCATGCAATAAAATGCAAATTAATTATTAAAAAATCATACAATGTGATTTTCTGGATTTTTGTTTTAGATTCCGTCTCTCACAGTTGAAGTGTACCTATGATAAAAATTACAGACCTCTACATGCTTTGTAAGTAGGAAAACCTGCAAAATCGTCAGTGTATCAAATACTTGTTTTCCCCACTGTATATATATATACAGCGGGTGAAATAAGTATTGAACACGTTACCATTTTTCTCAGTAAATATATTTCCAAAGGTGCTATTGACATGACATTTTCACCAGATGTTGGTAACAACCCAAGTAATCCATACATACAAAGAAACCAACACAAATAAGTTCAGAAATTAAGTTATGTGTAATAATGTGAAATGACACAGGGAAAAAGTATTGAACACACTTACTGATATTTATTTAATACTTTGTACAAAAGCCTTTGTTGGTAATGACAGCTTCAAGACGCCTCCTGTATGGAGAAACTAGTCGCATGCATTGCTCTGGTGTGATTTTGGCCCATTCTTCCACACAAACAGTCTTCAAATCTTGAAGGTTCCGTGGGCCTCTTCTATGAATCTTGATCTTCAGTTCTTTCCATAGATTTTCAATGGGATTTAAGTCAGGTGATTGGCTGGGCCATTCTAGCAGCTTTATTTTCTTTCTTTGAAACCAATTGAGAGTTTCCTTGGCTGTGTGTTTGGGATCATTGTCTTGCTGAAATGTCCACCCTCGTTTCATCTTTATCATCCTGGTAGATGGCAGCAGATTTTTGTCAAGAATGTCTCGGTAAATTTGCCCATTCATCCTTCCTTCAATTATGTGAAGTTTGCCAGTACCATTTGCTGAAAAGCAGCCCCACACCATGATGTTTCTTTTACCCATCATGAGATGTGTCTTGTGTGACACCTTGGCAATGAGACCTTTTTGTAGGCCATCAGTTGGGACTGAACCAGCTGATATTAATTTGCACTGACAGGGGGCTGGATTGCTTTTTAATTACTGAGTTTTCAGCTGTTGTCTTGGCTTTCCATGCCTTTTTGCACCTCCCTTTCTTCATGTGTTCAATACTTTTTCCCTGTGTCATTTCACATTATTACACATAACTTAATTTCTGAACTTATTTGTTTTGGTTTCTTTGTATGTATGTATGTATGTACTTGGGTTGTTACCAACATCTGTTGAAAATTTCATGTCAATAGCACCTTTGGAAATATATTTACTGAGAAAAATGGTGACGTGTTCAATACTTATTTCACCCGCTGTATATACAGTTAGGTCCATATATATTTGGACACAGGCACAATTTTCATACTTGTGGCTCTGTATGCCACCAGAATAAAATTAAAATGAAACAATCAAGATGAACAACAAATACATTTGAAAAATTCCACAAAAATAACTTTTAACAAGGCACACCTGTTAATTGAAATGCATTCCAGATAAATATATTATAACACTTTTTTGCTTTTTAAATGATTCCATATGTGTTATTTCATAGTTTCAATGTCTTCACTATTATTCTATAATGTAGAAAACAGTAAAAAAAAATGAAAAACCCTGGAATTAGTAGGTGTGTCCCAACTTTTGACTGGTACTGTATATATCTTAAATGGCCTTGTTTTCGTGAATTTGATTATATAATCTTGAAGTCTAGTCAAGCGAATATGGGACACGACCCGGAAGTATGTCATTGAGTATTCTCACTAGATATCATAATTGCTCATCCCCTTTAACAATGTGTGCTATGGCAGTGCCAACACAATATACACCACTGGCTAGGATTATGTTACCATTGAATGATCTGTATCATCAGAAATAATAAAAACTTACCTTTGGGTATCTTCCCAGCTCACTGGTAGACGGCATTGTTTGGGTGTACTTTTTCTGGTGTTCATCATGGTTATAGTACAAAAGTCTCACTAAGGTAATGAATAACTAGAAAAGTACATTTCCTGAAGAAAATGTGGTGTTCTTTTTAGCTTGTGAAGGATTTAGCCTGAACATGTTAAAGTTGGTTTGTTGTCTCTAGCTTGAATGGTTTAATACTGTTGGTGAGTTATTTTATGCTAATTTATACAGTTATAGTTAATACAAACATTAAAGAATGTGAAGTTAGAAAAGCCTGAACATGTGAAAGTTGGTTTGGTGTCTCTAGCTTTAATGGTTCAAGAGTTACTATTGGTGAGTTATTTTATGCTACTTTATGCACATTTATATAGTTATAGTTAGTTAGATAGATAGATAGATAGACAGACAGACAGACAGACAGACAGACAGACAGACAGACAGACAGACAGACAGACAGACAGACAGACAGACAGACAGACAGACAGATACTTAATACACGTTTTAAAGAATTTTACATTATGATAGTCTGAACGTTTTAAAGTTGGTCTTATAGCTTAATTGACCAAGGAGCAGGACCATTTTGAATAGCTACCTTTGTATTCCTATGGTTTCCATTCAAACCCATGTACATTTAGGCAAATTTTAAATGGTTATAACTTAAAAATAATATTTACTATCAAAAAGCTTTTGACAGGCAATCTAAGTAGGGTCAGTCTGAACATCTCAACGCTGGTCTGGAGTTGATAGCATTCAAGTCTATTCGCTTTTATTGGAATTTAAACGTAGCAGTTAAAAAAAGTATAAACGCTATTAAAAATGTTTTCTCAAGCAGTCTAAGTTGGGAGAGTCTACACATTTGGAAGTTTGTTTCATGTTGATAGCTTAAATTGTTTAAGGGCCAGAGAGGGTGGAAGAAATAGAATAATAATACGACTATGTAAGAAATCTATAGTTGTGCTTTGCCTTCAGCAAGCACACCTAATGAGTACTGTCTTGCATTCACCCAGGTTAGCAGCACGAGGTAGCTAACATACATGTATTTGTAAAACTTAGCTAGCTAGCTAACTGATGCTAAACAGCTGAGCAAGCTGGCTAGCTAACCAAGACAGATTAAGCTTTGAGGAAAAAATGCAATAGGTACATTACTGAAATAAGCCTGACTAGCGAAATTACTGCATTTCCATCAAACACCATTAGACAGCAGTCTCTGCACCATGCAACAACTCAACAAGAGCTGACCCTTCAAGTTCCAGTGGCCATCATAAAACCTTCCACTTCCACCAGGCAGATGAGTAAGTAAAGAGCATGACCAGCGTCATGAGGACATTATTGTGGCTATGATATGACAGCAGTAGAAATGCATAATTTAAGTGTGTCCCTGGGGTCTCCATTTCATCATGTTTCAAAGACATGCTGGAATGATGTTGTTAAAAAGGCAAATGAAAATTGATTAATAGATAAATAAAGCCTTTGCAAATGCTGAACATTTTCAGCCATTCTGTGAAGACAGTATGCTAAACAATACAATAATGTGCCACTTTGTCTGAGTGTTTGCTTGTATGTGTGTGTGTGCACTGCAGGTGCTTATAACTGCAGAGTTCTGAGAGACATCTCTGTCTTATCTAGGATGATGATCCGTGGTGTAATGTGGCATTCCTGCTGCAAATCTTTATGGTCTTTGTTGTTATAGAGAGGTTATGTTTGTCCCGTTCTACAATAAAAAACACAGGTGTCATTATTCTATTGAAAACACACATACATAGCATATGGTTTTCCGTGTGTGTTTGTGTGCGTGTGATTATTTTGTGGTGGGGAAGTGTGAACAGTGGCGTTTAGAGGAAATTACCCCCACGCTCCTTGGCCAGAGCAGACACTTCCCTAAGCTGCATGGCATATTGATTTCTTGTTGAGAGGAGTGCTGTTCAAGCCCCATTTAAGATTTCCATCCCGCATGTAGCCCTGAGCACACCACAGCCCCGTAAATTAAGGAAATTGCACATTCATCACACGCGTTATTTTAAGATACTTTGGTAACGTGACGTCCGGAAGATCTACGGTGGTGCATTACAAGCCGCCGCGCCACTCTTCCTCCTTTCCTGTCTTCCCAACTCCCTCTCTCCCTCCCTCTCTCTGCAGGCTGGGGTAACGGTCAGGTCAGCGGGACACGCCCGTGATTTAGACGCATGCCAGTATTTTTCACATTAGTATTTTTTTGTGTTAAGAGAATTTACAGGTCCTCCTTAAATTAGCATGTCTAATGGGACTGCTTCCAAGGTGAAGGTGTTGTTGGAGAAGAGAATTATTAGGCATGTAAATAACGCAGGTTAAAGGAGTCCCTTCAAGCTCAAAGGCCTCTCCAGACATTGTACAACATGGGGTCAACAGTGGAGAGAATAAATCCAGGCCTATTGTGTGCGTCAGTGCGATTCCGTGAGCCCGCTGGACAGCATATTTCACAGCATGTGTGTGTGTGTGTGTGCTTTTGTGTGCAACCTGAACGCCTGTGTTTGCATTTGCTTATCAATTTAAATCACTATAGCAGTAGCGTGTGACAAACGTCTTGATCAGAATGACTTTCCCTCATCAACCTCATCAAAGGAATAACTTCTGAAAACGTAGCTTCACTACATGGAATGCTTTTGTAGTACACTTTCAGAACCCTCAATTTAACAATTTAAATAAGGGGAGTGGTATATATCACCTTGAAGACCCTAAAAGCATCTTCAGAAGAACAGTAAATTGCTAGCCGAGAAGAAGAATCACATTGTATTTGTAGATGTGTGCATTTGTCTGTTGTAGGGCTTTGTGCAGTGCGGATCCATTGAGGGCGTATTACATTACACCTGATAAAGCTATCTGAATCTGCAGTACACCTCGCTAAATAAAGGATTGTCTGAGCAGCTTAAAGTTGCACTCTTGTACTGTACGCTCCAGCCAGGAGGATGTCGGCGTTTACATTGTGTTGGTTACAATGCGGCAGTAATGTGCTAGCACAAAGGAACACATCCAAAACAGAAATAAGACATTAGTCTTCATAGCGTATTTGAGCCAGTCCTTTCATCAAACATGTATATTTCCTTTTCATATTTGGCATAGCACTCATACCATGTAAAAAGGCATTTATCTAAAATCCTCCACACATAACCATTTGTTTTTTTTTTATATAAGTTTTAAACTGAGTACATCCACACATCTATCTGTAGACATGAAGCCTGTAGTGCCTGTAGTGTGAGGGATTCTGGGGAATGCATGAATAAGTGTGAGTGTGTGTGTGTGTGTGCGCTCGCCTTCTGGCTACACATTGTCTCCTGCACGCCTATTCTGAACCTTAATAAGCCCAGCCTACTCTGCGCTCCCTGGATGTGAGAGGGGAGAGAAAATGCTTTTCTTACACCTCAATTTCACGCATATTTTCTTTGCGACTAATGAGAGCCTTAAATACAGCGCCAGACGTCAGCCACGGCCGTGAAGGCTGACATTTTCACATACAGCGGCACCTTGTCACCACAGGTGAAGTCCCTCTACCTGGCTGCTGAAGGGTGTGTGTGTGCGTATGTTTGTTGGTCTATAACTGTGTGTAGGAGTTTATCTGTGAGGTGGTTTTTGGGGACGCAAAACATATTCAGCAGCTAAAAGAAGAAAGGGGGCCATAAAGGACAAAAGATGAAGTTGAGAAACAATCCTCCATCCCTCCTTCTCTACCTCCACTACTGTGTGTGAATGTATTGATTCAAGGAGAGGCAATACATTTACATTTCAGTCATGTAGCAGTATCTGGCCTAGTATCTGTAACCAACTAACTAGCATTTCATTGTTGTTGCATATAGAACAGGATTTCAAAGCCATGAGCTCATCATAGCTGCAATGTTGTCATCCTCCATGAGGCCCTAAACAACAGTCTCTCTTTTTTTTGTATCTACTGTACACACAAAATGGAAGTCTGGGTTAATTACAGAGCAGGGAATCAAATTGTGGAAATGAGACAGCTAATGCCAGGGTTTATGCAATTATCTGCTACCACCAGTCAATGAGATGGAGGGGGAAGTTCACACATTGTTGTGTTTGTGAATGGAGATGCCACACAGCTAGGAGTTACCTGTTGTTCAGTATTCAGTATGTGGGTTTACATTTGGCTTTCCCTATGTAGCCGAACACATTCAAAAGGAGAGGATTGCAGAGAGGAAAATCAATGTTTGACACACACTTGATGGACATGTTTTTCTGGTGCCACCACTATAGTGTTTGGGTGGTGTCTGTCTCTGAGGCTCTCCCAATAGTGTCCCTTGATATGGCCCAGATGCTATTCCCGCTCCTGGCAGAGCTTTGTGGAAACACACAGGATGATGGTGTGACAGCTTTCATCTTCTGCAGGGCCCTGCCACTCACTGTAAAGTTGTCTAGAACTCATCACCGCCATAAACAATTTCAGTTTTATGGGCTCATTACAAAACGCACAGCGCCTACATAATCGTGAGCCACGACACACAGTGTTAATGCAAAAACGGTTTCCTTTTAATGCTGCAGTAGAAAAAAAAGGTTATATGAAGTCATATAATGGGTGCTTCATTGTCAACAACAACAACAAAAAAACACAGCACAGAATGCATAACAGTGTCTGTGCTGTTTACATGCCAATATTTTACACCTAAGATTTCCGTACACTGGCAGCTGTCAGTCACTTCAGCAAATTAACTGCCAAAAATGTAGCAGAGCTGTCAATCAGAGGCGAGGTAACCATGGTTACCTTTCACATCCCCAAAAGATGAAGCTGCAGTGCGGAATTGTGGGAGAGTAATTAGACAGAAACAAAAAATACCAATCAAAAAGGCATTCTACGATATGAAACAACAACCAAGAGTGCTTATAAATAAGAGGTTACATGTGGAATTCTTCATTACTTCATAAAGTAACATCTTTTGTACAACCTTTATCTTTTAATGTTCAAATACCGGCACATGTACTGTCTTGTACTAGAGGTTTAACCCTTTGAGCACGAGGTGGAAATAAAAGATTTCTGAGTAATTTTGTTCCTCTTATTTTCATATCATTTGATTAAATAACATATTTATAAAACTATTGTGCAAAACAATTTCATTAGTGTCTTCATATATTGTGCACCAGTAGATAGTCATACTCCTCTTAAATTAAAAATATAAAAATGATGCATAATTTAGACAGTAATTAGTATATATGTTTTATATACATTTTTACACAGACCTGAATTCATGAAGGCCCCTGATTAAGCAAAGTAAATGACTTCAGATTTAGATTTTGCCTGACATATAATGTTTAGAGACTGGATGTTGGACATGGACATATAGTACTCTCATTACGCAGCTTACAAACCACACAATAGCTTGGTCGATTCCAATCTAAAATATTTTGTTTTGATAGGGGTTTTGGATCATTCTGGTAGAAGTGCTTGGCCGTACTCAGAGGGTTAAATTTCAGATGCTGACACCAGCACATAAAGGTCACATTAACAAAAAAGAGAGGGAAAGAGAGAAAAAAACAAAAGTGCACCAGATTTAGTTACCAAATGTTTAACTAAACTGTTTAATTTATGCATGCAGCTTATCACATCTCAAGGATGCCAAAATATAAAGAAAATCAAATCCAATTTACACAACTTTCAAATACATACCACTTCATTTTAAAATATTGTTTAACCTTCATATGTTTTATCAGTGACAACAGCACCTCTTTCTTCAACGCTGCACATTGAGAAAATGACCGTCTTTTAGAAAAGGAGAGAAAAAACAAACATAAGCTTTTTGGGCTAGAGTGAGTCTACCTTAAAGAAAATCAGAAACCATGTGCCGAAACTAAACAGTAGTTCTATGGCATCTTTGTGCAGTTTCATCACTGAATAGTTTTAGTCCTTTTTTGAAAGAAACTTCTGTGAAAGGCTAAAGAGAGACAAAGAGAGAACGTGAGAGAGAGAGAGCAGCATGTCCACAGCTTAGTGCTACTGTTTCTCTAGCTCACACACATACATAAGGTGGTCCTCTGGGGATTTCCCATGGGTCTTGCTCAGGTGGAGCTTGACCGCATGCTTGCTTGCAAAAGTCCGGTTGCAGAGCTTGCACTGATACGAGGTGCTGCTACCATCCTCGTCAGTGGAGGGAGACGGGGAGTGGGCGTGGGAGAGGGGGTGAGGGTTGGAGTTGGAGTGGTTGGAGAGCAGTTTTTCGGACAGGCTTTTGGTGTGACGTGAAATCTGGCTGACAAGCTGTTCTCCAGACAGTTTGGCCAGGTCTCTGAGTCTGAAACCCAGGTGAGACTCCAAGTGACTGACGTAGGTGGAGGGGGAACGAATCTGAGAAGCACAGTCGCTGCAGAAGAACACTGGGTGGCCTGAGTCCAGGTTTTTTAAGAACTTTGTCCCTCCGGTTCTCCTCAGCTGGTACTTGACGTTGGCTAGCCAGTGGCTGATGGTGGTCATGGAGAGTCCAGTGAAACGTGAGATGTGCATCCTCTCCTGGGGGCTCAGGTCTGACATCACATACTTCCCATCGCCAGTCTGCCGGAGGCTGGCAGCAAACTGGGCCTGTAGGATGAGCAGGTGTTGGGGGTTCCAGTTGGACTGCCGGCCCTTGCGTTTTTGGGCTGGAGAGATCTCCTCTAGCTCCTCTTGAGTGGTACCCTCAATGTCAGACCTTTCTGACAGGCTGGTGGGCGTGGAGGACTTGGACGCTTGACTCTCTGTGAGGTTTCTCAGCATGTCTGATATGTCAGACAGGGCGTTCTCACGCAGCGGGGAGTTGGACATGAATGAGGCCACAGCAGATGAAGCCTTGGCCATGGTGGTTGTGGAGGAGGGGGAGACAGAGGAGGGTGTTGACGTGGATGACGACAGGGCAGCTGAACCCAGAGAGCTACTCTTTTCATTCTTGCCTTTGGTCAGGTCTATTGGCTGGTCGTTGTTGACGTGGTAGAAGTAGCGGTCCAAGTGCTCGTTGTTTTTTTTGGTCTGAGCTGGGGTGGAAGCGGCGACCGTTGCCTTCTCTGCCAGGTTGTTGCTCATCTTGAAGAGCATGCTCATGGGGTCCAGGGATGGCAGAGCAGGCTTTGCTGCCTTACCCAGGTGGACGTTCATCACGGACTGAAGCGCACTTAGAGGATTGACGAAGGGCTGCTCTGGCGGGTGGTCTGTAATAATGGCTGTGCTGCCACACAAGGCGGAGATGGGGGATTTGACAGCAGATTCCTTCCCATTCTCCAGCGATTCCTTCATATTGGTGTCACCATTACAGTCTTTGTGTCTGCCTCCTCCGATGCTCTCAGGGGTTTTAGACCCTCTCCTCTCCTTGGGGGACTCCCCTCTGGCTGACTCCCCTGCCTCGCTGCTGCAGGGAGACGGTGTGGTTCGTCTCACTGGGGACGCCCTTACACTCGGCTCCCGCATCTTCTCCTCCACCTTGGCTACTTTCTCAGTCACCTTCTTCACCAGCTCCTCCATGGCGTGGAAGTTGTTTTTGGGGAGAGGAGAGGTCTGGCGACTGGGCGGGGAAATCAGAGGTTGGTTTTTGGCATTTGGGGACAGGATCTCTCCTCCAGGGAACATGTACTTCAGGGCTGAGCTTTTCCCTGAGTTGGCCAGTGAGAGTTTCATGATGTTGGGCAGCTGGTATGCAGCATGGATGCTGGGGTAGCCCCCCCAGCTGGGAGCACCGTTCTGTGCTTTGTTGATGGCTGTTGTCACTGTGTTCTCCAAGGACTTGAGGATGTCAAACCCTCCCTTAGGGCTCTCCTCCAGATCCTCCTCTGTTAAGTAAGAGTATTTGGAGGAGATATCGAATTTCTCCTCTGTCTCATCATCTCCAGTCTTCTTGTCTTTGCTGCTGTTAGTGGTTTCCTTCATACATTCCTCTTCCTTCTCCTTCTTAATCTCCACAGCCATGGCAGGGGAAATACTAGAGGGAGGAGGTATGGGTGGAGGAGGTGGGGAGAATGCTGTGGCTGCCAGTGGCACAGACTGGAATTTCTCCTCACCAGTAGAGATGGTAGGGGCGGGCGTTGGGGGAGACTCCATGATGGGTTTGCCTTTCTTAATGGCAGAGTTTGTGACCTTGATGAAGTGACCGGTCACCATCATGTGTGCTGTTAGCTCCTGAAGTGTGTCATGGGAGCTGCCACATTCCATGCATTTTAGGATCTGGGACTTCCTGGACTCGAACTGCCATGCATAGCTGGCTCCATTCTGGTGGCCGTAACGGTTGTTTGGGGTGATGTAGGGGTTGGAAGCCTTCTGGATGGGGTCATTAGGGTCATTTAGGGAGGGTTTGGGGATGCCCCCATTGGAATCTGGGGAGCTGGGGAGGTCATGCTCGATGGGGACTCTCTTCCGGGCGGAGGAGATGATCTTGGCTGCCACAGGAGTCACTGGCTCCTTCAGAGGCACTTTCTGGTAGTGTTTTGTCTTAATCATGTGGACACTGAGATCCTGCAGAGACTCAAAGGAATGTC